>JASCZW010006128.1:0-110306 GCA_034211315.2 Aedes japonicus | reverse complement strand
AGTTCCGCTCTGGTCTAAAATTCAATCTGATGCAGCTCTATACTCACCACTCGATTGAAATCTCACCTCATCCAAACAAGTTCTAAAACCGACAGCTTCGGCCATGCTGTCTGTTTTCTGTTTACTTTGGCGAGGCATTCCGTGCGTTTGCGAACGAAACGACATTTAGTGGGCATCATAACAAACCGCATATCATTCTCAGGAAGAAGCTGATCATTTTCGATTTTCAATTACGGATCATATATTAAATACAACTGGAAAAACATGGCCCCGAACAAGGAAAATGACGATGTACGATCTGGCCCAGCAGGATTACCAAGTGCTGGAGGAAATGATTGCCAAAGACCCGTCGCTGATCACCAAAAAGGACTCGGTGAGTAAGCACATTTTACGACCATATTGTTGTTTACTTAGAATACGAACACATTTTGAGTTTTTGAGTGAAAACGAGCAAATTGCTACATAACTAAACATTAAATACTGGGTAGCTCAACTCTGTGAACGGATATGTAACGGCAACAATTTAATTTTTTGTTTATTTTCATTGTTGATTATTAACAACAACAACCACCTGAGGTGGAGAGCTTCATAACTCGGATTAACTTTTTCGATATTGATCTTGTTTGTTTCGAGTACTGTTGATTAACTTTAGTATTGACAACAAAGTATTACATTCTTGATTGTGATAAAATTCATGTTGCCATCAAAATCTTGAGCTCAGGGCACCAGTATAATCTCCAACGAAACTTTCAGATAACTTCAATTATTATATTTTGTTTCGTTCGGTTCAATGAATAGTCGACGGTCTCTCATTATTATCCCTTTTTCAGAACGACCGCTTTCTGCTGCACTGGGCAGCCCTCGGCGGGCGAGATCTGCTGGTAGAGGAGCTGCTGAAAAGGACACCCGCCCAGTTGGAGGCCACAGACGATACGAATGCCACTCCACTAGTGTTGGCCACTCTCGGAGGGCACCTTAGCACCGTTCGGTTTCTTGTAGCTCAGGGAACCAACATCAACCACCGAAACTGGCAGGGACATTCGCCGCTGCAGTATGCCTGCTCCAAGGGACATGCAGAGGTACGTAGGTGGTTTATTTATTCGCAAATTTGGGTCATTAAAAACTTCTATTCTCCGCAGATTGTAAAGTTCCTGGTCGAGCATGGCGCCGACATCAACGTAACGGACCAGCGCAACGATACTCCATTGCATCGGGTGGCATCGCAGGGTCGCGTTGAGATTCTCAAGTACCTGCTCGAACACGGTGCCAAAGCGGACATTCAGAACACTGAAGGAAATACGCCTTTGCATTTGGCATGCGAAGACGAACAGAGCTCCTGTGCTGTTTTGTTGGTCGAGCACGGAGCGTCCGGTACGGTTCAGAACAAGGAGAAAAAGACTCCACTGGATTTGGCTAAGCCCGGTATGAGAAAGAACTTGAAGAGCAAACTTGGAATTGTCGATGAATAAAGCACGCATTTTGAATTAATTAAATCTCTTTGAGGTTTATTTTTTATCTCACATTCGAAAACACGTGTCCATAATTTATTAAATCTTTGAATGAAATGGTTATTTAAAATATTTCGAACGTCGGGAACAATTTGATGCTTAATAGCTACTCTTTAATAAGCAAAATCACAGTAAAATTTGAAACACCTACTAAAACGGTTAAAATCCTAGACCGGTGTCCAGTGTTCCGCTGTCCAGATCAAGGCGTGCATGTTGTTGGATCGATCCTTGAGCAGCGATTCCTTCAAGCGTTTGTCCGGAGCACCCGTCGATGGGGTGGTAACTTGACCAGTAGTGACGTCCGTGTAGCGATCGATCAAAGACCGATAGCCGCGCCCGATGGTAACCAACATCGGACTTGGACCACCGTACAGCGGAACGATGCCGCGTACATCCTCTTCGAACGGACGGAATATCGTTATCGGACGCAGGGTTTGCTTTTCCACGATGATGATGCAACCCCAGGTGGTGCCAATGTACAGCTCGTTGTTCAGAGCGGCAATTGCAGACACCTGACATTTTCCGGGACTAAGATGCTCATCGATGGCGATGCTCTTCAGACTCTCCGAGCAGGGAACCAGCTTGGAGCAGTCCAATCGATTCTCTATCTGCTTTCCTGTCGATCGCCACTGATACAGAATACACCCCGGTGCAACGTACGAGTAAACCCAGTCATCCGTGGCGCACAGCAGCGCCACCGTCAATCCCCTAGTCGGAAGTGGGTTCTGGAAATGCGTCAGATGATGCTGTCCGGAAACGTGTGTATTCTTCAAGGAAAACACATTCATCGCTCCGTCCGTTTCGCCACACCACAATTCACATTCGGTCTCGTTCTTCCACAGCGGACAAACACTGTACAGACGCTCGCCGGAACCGAGTTCCGATAAGACGAAGCTGCCTTCAGCCGATACGGAGGTGCTAGGTGTTAACGTTGAATCCAGTAGGAATAGACGTCCGTTTTCCAAACCAGCTGCAACGCGGGTAAACTTCTGTAGATAAACCAACGCCACCACTGGACAAGGCTGCGCAGGTTCCAGGGCATAAGAGAACTGGTGCATGCAATCGCTAGCGTTGAACGCGTAAATGTTACCTTCAGCGTCTCCGATCCAGACGGCTGTCTCGACTATGCAAGCCGTCGTCAGCTTGATCTGTTTCATTTGATGAGGAGTGGTGGGCTGGGAATGGTAGCCGCTTCCATTGGCCGATTTCACCGGGGTACCTATCTGTGGACACAAGATCCGATGGTACTGCTGCCAACCCTTGATGGACCCTAGAAGGACGTCAATTCGAGAATTGGAACAGGGCAGCCACAGCTCGTGACCTGATATGACCGTTTCGTCGTCCATGCTGGCAATCGGGCAAGCAATCCCATCCATAGTATTGCCCGGATGACTCATCGAAATTATGTCTATCAAATGGGTGAACTCCGGTGCGCTAGCGATGGAGACGATCTGACTGGCGGAAGGACGAACCTTCGGCTGCTGATCCCAGCAGAGAACCATTAAATCCAAGCAATACGAGGGAAACTGAGTCTCGCGCTGTGTTAGCACAGGCCGACCACCTTCCAGGATGCATTCCTTGACCGCTTCGTGACCCTCGAACGGTTGCCGTAGTGCGATCAGCTCGTACAGGAACATTCCAAACGAGAAGCAGTCCACTTTCTCGGTATATTCCTCCTCGCCATTGTGTCGCATAATTTCCGGCGCCATGAAGCCTTCGGTACCTCCGAAACCTTTGGAACCGGATGGCAGCGTAATTCGACTGATGCCGTAGTCCGCCACCTTAATGTGAACACCGTTCGAGGGATGATCATCGCTGAAAGAAACACCAAATGACACATTAATGCACACGAAACAACATCATCCGATGACGCTCTACTTACGCATGCGGTTCAGGGAAATCCCAAACCAAAATATTCTCCGCCTTGAGATCTCGGTATATCACTCTCCTCCTGTGCAGATATTCCATGGCCTTCGCAGCCTGGAGAACCAACGACTGGAAGCAGTATGGCCCGATCCGAGCTCCACTTCGGCGGAAGTGCCGCAAGACGGCATCCAATGCCCCCTTCGGAGCCAAGTCCAGCACCAAGGCCAACGGTTGCGTACAAACTCCAATCAGTGGAACGATATTCGGATGACGCAACGTAAGCAGAACCGCCAATTCCTGTCTTGCCGTGCAGTAAGCCTTGCAGGAATGCTGCAACGGATCACGCTCCCACTTGCCAAGGGCCGCTTTGTACGCAATTATGGCACTTTGTCGGGCTCGGGGACCCGGTGCAACCGGCTGCAACATCTTCATCGCAACCGGAACGATCACCTTGGAACCACGAGTCTTGCAGGTCGCTTTAAACACGAAACCGAACGCACCGCGACCCAGCAGAGGTCCTCTGGTGATGTCACCCGACTTGATTAGGTAGCTCTCCGAAAGGTCCATGAAATTCTGTCGAAAATAATCATTAAGACTCCATCTTTATTTCATCTGAAAATCATCAACTTACCACATCCGGCGTAATACGGCTCAAGTCGATCTCCCCGTGAATCGGACATGCCACCGACTTCTTATCGTACGCAGCCAAGATACATTCTTCAACCATCCAAGAATAGCTGGGAGGTCCCGGGAGGTCTCCGGCATTCACTAACGGATGCCCTTCAACGGAAGTTGCCCGCGAGCTATCGGCCGATTCTTGGCCTACACCAGAATCACAGTCTGACCATCCAACAGAGTCCTGTGACTTTCGCGTAGGAACCAGGTCGTTCAATATCCCAGGTAGCTCATTCAAACCACTTGGCTCCCCAAGTTCTTGCCTCCTATCAAGACTTAATCGTTTGTGAAACATCGGACGCTGACTGCTCGTCCCACCCGAACTGGACTTCACCTGCGATGGGAAGTTCGGCACATGACGATCCTCGCAGTCTCGTAGACATTTTGGACATGGAACCAACCGCGTCACCAGGAAGCGCCCTTCCGAAGTGTGAACGAACCTCGTACCCAGCGTTGGATACCAGTCCTCTAGCAGCAGATCGATATGATCTACACTGAGTGCCAATAGCTGAGTCAAACACCGAACGCTGATTTCTATCTCGACGGACGTCAACTCTGCACCGACCTCGTCCAGTTTACGAATCTTCAGTGCATTGAATGGGAAGTAAATTTCCAGGATTGACGTTGAAGTGAGATCGATGTCACACCACACTCCGTCCTGTTTGAGTTTGAACCGATTCATTGGGTTGCGATACGGAGAGGTTGGACAGGTGACGGAGATTTCCCGCATTTTGAACACCAAGGTAGACCCGTAGTAGAGCGCCAATCCGGTTTGCCAAACTGCCCAGTGCGAAGACATGTTCAACACTTGGCTGATGTCCTGATCGGCGAGAGCCTCTTTGGGAAGTGGGTACAGGGCCCGTATGGCCTCGACGACCTGGTCATCGGCGAGTACACGTGTGATAAGACGGGACCAGAAGCCGGACGGGAAGTAGGACATTAAGAGTAGCCGGGAAATCGAATGCTCCGGACGGGGTAGGGTTTGGATGTCGCATGCATTATTCAGGGTTGGAGTCTGCGGTTCCGATGTGACCGGCTCGTACGTGGGGAGGTTCGCATTCATCAGGTTCCGATGTGTTCGCATGACCCAGCCCTTGGAACGGGTGGCGATCTGCAAATGAGTTAAATTGTAAACGAAATGCTGTAGTTTGTTTAATCTTTAGATTCTTGCCTTAACGGTGACTATTCTTTCAGCAGTGCTGTCCTCTTCCAAGGGAAGAAGCGATGGAATCAACAAAGTTCGGGCATCCCATGATAGTGCGACTTCAAATTTGTTCAGCAAACTCACGATGTATCTGAAATCAAATCAGGTCAACAAACTTCCGGACGCTGCTGATAAACCCGACAAACTTACCCCCGGTTATCGTTGTTTCCCAAGCAGGAACTCTTAAATACGTGCTGCAAATCATCCATCTTCATAACTCCGGTCCTAGCGAATGGATTTATTTCCCGAACCGTAACCACGTGGGCCAGCATATCGCAAAGCCACTGTGGATCCAGGAAGTACAGATCCCGAAGCGTGGCATCGTCATAGTGCAACAGGACGCCATTGTCGTGAAGAAACATGGTAGCTTGATTCAACTCTGACCAATCCCGGAATCCCTTGAAACCCCGAAGTTGCATTTCCTGCGTCACCATCAACCGATAACGTTCAGCATCCAGGACCGGATCAGCTCCGAACTGCCTCAATGAAGACGAAATGGTACCGACAACATCCTCCAGAGCCAAATAACTTGCCGGAACCCGCTGGTATAGCAGAGGCTCTTTGCAACCTGGAGGTCGTAGCGAGAACGCCGTGTCGTAAATCAAATTCGCCAACAGTTTTATATTGTGCCCAGTTCTGCAGCTAACCTCGATGGAGTCCAGAACCCTCGGCAGTCCTATCTTCTCCGCATCGGATACCGCTATGAACCGATCTCGGATGATCTGCTGCAGCTCTTCTGCCTTCTTCGCCGGCAGCGTCTCTCCGACTGCGTCGTAATGTGTTCCCACAATGACCACCGGCGAATTCGGTGCCCTCGCCTGGATATTTCCCAACCATTGCAAAACCTCCGCTAAACCCTTCCGCCCATCGATAATCCTCCACAGGACCAAGTACAGACTCCGTTTCGACAGAAAGTACTGATGCGTTGCGTAGTACTCTTTCTGCCCTCCAAAATCCCATGTCCTGAACACCACCGGGCCATGCGTCGAATGTCCCCTTATTTTCTTCTCGCAAACCCAATCCCCGATATCCACTCCCACCGTGGACATGTTTATCCCCCGACTGGTCTTCGTATTGATATTCTTATGCCCCATCCGCTTGGCCCAGTGATCAACCTGCTTTTTGCTCCTGGTCGGTCCTTCGTTCCTCAACTGCTCCAACAAACTGGTCTTTCCGATTCCCTGCACACCAACGACCATCAATTTCATCCTCGCGTACGGCCGCGCATCTTCGTAAACCGACTTCAGATAACCAATGATATCCATCGTCTTGTATTTCTTACTCTCGATCATCGACCGGAGCGGATCCTGCAACGAACAGCCTCTCGTATTCAAGTTCCACAATCGCGACAGCAGATCCCATGTGCGGTGGCAACTCCGTTATATCCATATTCCCGCTGATGTTAAGCACACTCAAATTGGCCAACTCGTGTATTGTCGGTGGAATCTCCTTCAAGGAATTGTTGCTGATATCCAGCATGGACAAATTCGGGAAAATCAACCGAGACTTTGCCACCCCGATCAAGCTCCATTCGGCGTCCTCAGATTCCCCAAGCGTTGTCACATCGTCCGTGGACAGTTGGATTCGGGTTAGCGAATTGTCTGCCAGGACCAGTGTGCGCAGGGATTCCAGCCGGAGATGTCGTCGATGGACACAAACGCTCTTGAGCACCGCCGTCCGTAGCGAGGTTATGTTGTTTGAACTGGTCGATGACTTCACAACGGTGACTTCGTTGGAATATGGAGTTCCACAGCTTCCGATACTTGCGACGGAGTTCTTGGAACCGTTCTTCTTCGGCTCTTGGGGATTGTAGCACATCAGGTGCGGATCAGAGGCGGCTATCCGGGGCAAGCTGGCCAACAACTGATCTCGTTGTGACCCAGGTCCAACTGTTTCAGCGACGCCGGATAGCTGGTGACATGACCCATCGAGCGGAGACTGTTGTAGGACATGTTTAGTCGGGTAAGATTAACGGCAAGACAGGGCAGGGCCAGTGGGATGCTGGTGAAAAGATTGTTGGCAAGATTGAGACTGCTGAGCTGGGAGACGGTATTGTCGTTCTTGGCATCCGGAAGTCGTAGTTCCTGATCGGTGACCTCGAGAGACTTGGACCAGATGTGGTGCTTGACGAGCTCCAAGCTGGCTACGTTACGGTTGCGGGTGAGGGAGTCGTTGTTGTCTTCGTAGGAATAGGCGTGGAACAGACTAGCTTCCGTAACTGGCGAAGGGGTTCTGTGGCATCTGTGGCAAAGTCGGCTAAATTCGGTAGGGATGGGAGATCTTTGAGGAAGTTAAAGGCTATGTTGAACTCCTTGAGTTTGGGGGACTTCCAGAGTTCGAAGGGAAGCTCTTGGAGCTTATTGTTGGAGACGTCCAGAATGGTTAGACTGGGCAGGAGGAAGAGTCGAGGTGGAATGTACTCGAGGCGGTTGTCCTGGAGGTAGAGCTCCTCCAGGACCGGGCAGTTGTATTCGATTTGTGAAGTCTTAGAGGTGCGTCGTTTCTGGGGCTGGTATGTTGAGCACGCTTCGATATCTTCTGGGAGTGGGATGCGTTCGATTTTATTTTGCGCTGCGTTCAGATAGCGTAGACTTCCGAGGGAGAATATTTCCGGAGGAAGATGAGCGATGGAATTGTGGGAAATGTCGATGCGTGTCAGTGCACCTAGCGATAGCTGGTAGCACCGTGGATGACCTTTGAGCTTAGGATTGCATTGAAGAACGGCTTCACTTAGCCAAGGCATCTTGATCACCGCTAATCGACAGTTGTTGCTGTGCCAATTGATCATCGTAGCTGTGCTGGGAAATAAGGAACTGTAAGTGAAGCTTCCCACTAGCGGGAATGCACTGTATTCTGCCTCCTGAGCGAAAGCCTTCTTATTGATTTTGTAGTCTGGATCTGCATGGGCTTTGATCGAGAGCAATCGGCAGACGATCTGTTCGTCTGCGTTCTGAATGGCGATACTGAGAGCGATGGACTGATCATCCTTGGCTCCGTACTTTAAGAGCAAATCAACCAAGGCTAAAGACTTCTGCCGAGTTGCTTCGGCTAACGGCACGTTTGAAAACCCGTAGATTTCGTCCGACGCCCTGGGGAAAGGACAATTATTATAGGATAACTTGCTGACACATTTAAACAAATTTCAACTTACTTGGGATCATTCTGGTCTTCGACGGCCCTTGCTACGACATTGGGATCCGCTCCGTTCTGCAGTAGAAGCGTAACTACGTCTAAAAAGCCACCGCGAACTGCTGCCAATAGGGCAGTTTCCCTCGCCGCCCCGCACAAGATATTCAAATCCAAAGGACATCTCAACTCCACGTTCTCGTCTCGCTCTTCGCCATGATCACGTCCCAGGCTCAAACGGGACATGATCGATTGAATACCGAACGAAATCCTTCGATTGGAGGGACTCAGCGGATTACTGGATGGAGTCACCGCTTCTCTTGCTCCTCCACCGCCATCGTCCTCTAATGTATACCGAACGCACTTGACCTTCCAGTTCAGTAGCAACTCTACCAATTGACGATTCCCTAGAAGACAACTCACATACAGCGCAGTTTGACCGGTGACATCCTGGGTGTTCGGATCGAACGCCAGACGCCACTCGAGTTCTCCGCTAGGATCTCTGGAAAGGGGTGATTTGATTCTACTTGGTTAGTCAGGGGGTCACAAGGTATGATTAAACACAATGAGGATGGGATGAAGGAACCAATTAAGCAAACAAAAAAATAAATTGTTACGATTGAATTTGGTGAACTGAAAAATTGTCTTCGCGGAGTTTTACCTGAATGAGCTCATGAGCTCCTCCGGATAATGATTACGGATCAGTAGCTCGACCACCGCACAGTGGCCATTGATGCAGGCAGCGTGGAATGGTAACCACCGTTCTACCGTTAGCTGCTGGACCAGTTCCGGAAAACGATCGAGAAGCAAGGCAGCTACCTTCTTATGGCCATTATGAACCGATGTGTACAGAGGCGAATAACGCGTCACAGCATGTGCTCGACCATCGGCACCTGCATCCAACAACAGCTGAACGATGCGCTCCGAGCCATTCTGGGAAGCTCTACAAGTACGAAGCGATAACAGTTAATGAATCAGTGAAATAAATCCTCGACCCGAAGACCTACATGAAGAGCAGCGTGTTTGCCCCACCCGGTGCCATGTTGACAATGATTTCCCGCTCCGGACCGATGTTGTCCAGCAGCAGTTGCACCAGCGTCTCATCGGAGGAACTAACCGCTTCACGCAGATTCTTGTGCTTCTGTGAGCGAATCTGTTCACGAGTATCTGGAAATAAAATTCGAAAAGCAAAAACCGGCATTAGTCCAAGGTTAACCACCGCACCACCGGATCTTTCCGAGTTGACAACATTGGAAAACCTCAAAGCTTGCTACTTTTATTTTGCAATGCCAGTGTTTGTTGTTGATTTGATTTACACAAACATGGATTGGATTGGATCGAATTGAGTCTACCGGTGGTGGTTTTTGCGGTTGACTGCCGATTAGTTCGGTGCAATGTGCAGAGTTAACTTCGCACGCAGACGGACGGAACGCACGGAATTGCACTCGCAGCAAATCAAGACTCAATGGTGCGTAACTGATGAGAGTTATTATGGTTATTATCCCAACTGAAAACCGGAATAACCCACTAGCGCCAAACGATTTTACTCTTGTTCTGTACGACTGCATCGCAGTGCACCTTGTGCGCTGTACAGCGCATCTTATTGGCAACACAGCGCACAAGATGCGACACTTTGTGGAAAAGCAGTTAAATTGATTTGCGCGAGTGAGTTTTTCCAGGTTTGAACAGCAACGAGAATAAACAACGAGATCCAATACGGTTAATGGAGTCAATGTACTGAGCTGGGTCAATTTGATCATAGGCTTAATTGGTTCTGACGTGACGTGACGTGACGGACGGGCAGCTTTGGAATTTGGATAGTGAGTGTTCTATTTATCTACTCATCTATTGACCGACTGCATCCAATTCGATTTGATAAGTTTTCCTGGCTGTTTTAGAATTCATTGGACTATGGTAAAAAATTTTTTGGAGTGAGTTGTTTCTCAGAAAAAAAAAGTTAGCTTTGAGATGTTATTTTACTGTTCTAGCAGAATCGATGTTTGAGTGGCTACAAACGTCATCGGCTACAAAGTGGAAAAACTATTATCCCGGGATCAAATATTGAACAAATACTGATATGTCCAAAATCTCAAGTGGTAATTAAGCTATTTCAGGGTTTCGCACAAACTTTTACGAAGCTCTTATTCAAACAATTCAACTGCGCCAAAGAAACTCTTTTTTAATTAACAACGATGTTTTTCTTCCTTTTTTCCCCACACTACCCTTGGATCTCCCAATCATTTTTTTCTGTATTTTCACCTTTTTCATGTTTTTCTCTAATTTTAACAGTTTGATCAACTCCTAATTCCCTTTCCTTATCCCCTTCTTTCCATTATCAATTTTCCTGTATCGCTCTTTATATCACATTCTTCTTTTTTCTTTGCCCTTCCATTACTCCTTTCTTTTTTCTCTCTAGTTTTTGCTTTTATACCCTGGGTCGCTCTTTTAATTTCTATTTTATTACTCCTACCACATCTGTTTTTTATCTCTGTGGCTCTCTGTGTTTTATCATCATAACATTACTGCCTCTTTCCACTCTTTCGATCTAACTATATTTTACTTTACTTTTCCGTTTTCATTGGAACTCACTTTTTCTTATATTTTCTTATTTTCTTTTATCATACATTTCCTTTCAAATTCAGGCTAATTCTCCACCAAAATAGCTTGCTTCCAACTTTTATTTTAACAATGCTATCTGTCTCCTTGCCTTTTTCCATGTCTTGTTCGCTTTTATGGTTTTTATTTTTGTTTTTTTCCTTATTTCCATTTTATTCAAACTTACCATTTCTATCGCATTTTGCATTGTTCATCTTTTTTTCTTCTCATTTTTACTGTCATCTTCCTTAGCTTCCTCTTCTTTTGTCTTTTTATATCACCTCTTTAAGCATTTCTTGTTCTTCCCTATCCTGTTGTTTATATCTGTTATTAGAAAAATAAAAATCTGGTATGACCTTCTCATTATGCTCTTTCTTTTCCATCTATATTTTTTTATCGTTCTTTTCTATTCATAATATAATTTTTTTTTTCCTTACAATCTTTCCAACTGATTTGCATTATTTTCTCTATTTTGCCTCGCTTGCTATCTTCAACTCTTTTGCTTAACTTGTATTTCTTCTTCTTTTGCTAAATTCAACTATTTGGCTACTAACTCTTTGATTTTTCTTGTTTTTCAATCGTGTTGAAGCAGTATTCGCATAAATTGTTTGTTTTCTTTTTTTTTAATTTTAAATTTAGCTTTCTGTCTTCTTGCCTTTTCTGTCTTTTAGTTTTGGTTATATTTCATAAAAAAAATTTCACAGTTTCCATTCACTCTATTATTATATTTTTTTGGTATTTCGCTTTTACTTTTAATGTTCCTGATTTAATTATTTTGACCTTTCTCAATAGATCTAAAGCTTTTTTCGTTGATTTTTCTCATTTAAGTGGTTTTCCTCTTCTCTTTTGCTTTTTTCATCATTCTTTTTTTTCCAATCTTTAGAAATCTACCTTTTCCGACCATTCACTTCTTTTTCATTCACATTCTTTTCATAATCTTTTAATGTATTCCCATTTTCTTTTATTTTTTAGAGTCGCGTTTTTTTTTTGACTGTTTTTCATTTTCTGGTTTCATTTTTCTTTCATCCTTTCTATTCTTCTATAGTCATTTTGATTTTACTTTTTCATTATTTTTTTACTGTTCTGTTTACCTTTACAGGTTTTTATAACACACGGCTTAATTTTAATTAAATTAAATTTTTCATACAATCTCTTGTTTTTTTTTCTTTTTCTTGTTTCGACTTCATTTTTTTGTATTTTTTTTTTTATTTTTAACTTCTTTGATCCCATTTCATAGCTTTCATTGTTTTTAATCTTCTATATTATTTTTTATTTTAATTGCTCATTTTGTGTTCTTCAACATCTATAACTCCTATAGTTACTGTTCTGTTCACAAATGCCGTTTACAGTTTTGTAAGATAGCTCCAATTGTTTTCTAATACAATTTCATTCTCATCCTCTTAATTCATCTCGCTTTTCAAATTCATCTTTACTTCGCTCATTTTTCTAGATACTCCTTACTTTCTATCTTCTTTACCGCTCTTCGTTTTTTCTTCTCGTTTCCAACCCCTTTTTAGCTTCCTTTTCATCCCTATCTGGTTTTTTTCATTAATGTTTTTTTTATAGTGTTTTGTTTACCGGATTTGCTTCTTTCAGCATTCCTTTTTCTTTCTAATTTCATTTCTATTATATTTTAACTATCTTTCTATCTCTCTCTCTCTCGATCCATTTCCCTCACTACCCTTGTTGGACCATTTGCTCGTTCAACTGTAACGCAATTACCAAAAAAAGAAGCAGTAGTCGGCAAGTACAATCCACTAGTAAGCCTGACGGCTTCATTACTGGGAGCTGTTCATTCCCACGGAATTTGGATCTCCTTTACTCTTCATATTGCATTTCCTATTTGATACACGAATTCACTCCAACAGGACGGGTTTCAGTAAAAGCACCAAACAGACCTGGGAAACTATTTATAGCCTTAATTTACCACAAAAGTTCAATTCAGTGGACGCAGTGATTCTGCGCTCCATCAAAAATAAATGGCCTTTATAGTAATATTTCCATGTTCCTCCGCTCGATTTTGTACCGATGGCGGGAGTTCGGCGGGTGCCGTTGAGAGAGGGTTTTTTGTCGTAGATATCCAGATGACGTCGAATTACTGGCGGGTCACTATTGGGTAAATGGCCCAATTGAAGGTGCGAAGGGAATGATGGCTGGCCGGAAGGCCTCCGATTTCCGTCCGGCATAACCGTTCCCTTGAGCTAGTAGCCCGCTTTTTCTTACCACCCGGCTTTGCGTACCACTCCGGTGCATCAACCGACGGAAAAATAGTTCGGGTTAGGCCCAACATACGATAATTGGCGCTGTAACAAGATCACCGGGTTTTGTAGCGTGATTCGTGAGGCAACGTGAAGCAAGCCCGATTCAAAGTAAATTTGGACGCAATCATAACTCAAGAATTAAACTACATACACGGTTGGTCAAAACGTCAAACAAAAGGGTATTTATTCAGCTTTCAAACGATATACACTGAGGTTTTTTTTACACGGTTTGTTTTCGGCGATAACTCCAGAACGGAACAATTTATCGATCTAATTCGAATCACATTTTACTGTTTGGACAAAAAGTTTTTGGTTTTATGGCAGATTTTCAAAAAATTCACAATTTTTGGTGTCAATCTAGATAAATTTGTGCCTGAGGCTACCCTGGTTCATAGGATCATGTCTAGCGGTGAATGAGTAACGGGTTATAGTATAGAATTTGATAGAGAAACCACTAATAACTCGACTACGAGACACTGAAGAAGTCTGCACATTGTAGACGAAATATGCGTATCTGTCGAAGATAAGCAAAGGTAGTTGGAATTAAATGGAGATTACTAATTTTTCTTCTAATTTATAGTTACAAGTACTCCACTAAACAGCTCAAACCCTCTAGGATTCAAAACATTACGGTCATTTGGCATATGTTGAGTTATAGAACTAGTAAAAGCCATGAATACTGGCAACCCAAACATGTTCCACTGTACAGAAACAGTATTAGTCTCATTCTCTTTCAGGTTGTTATCTATTGCTTCGTTCCTTATCAGTACATAATGCGTTCGCTAGACAGTGATAGGACTGATCGTATGATATCGGAATTTTTCGTTGTTGTTTACCACTGACCCTTGGTATCGTTCATATACTAGCTACCAATAAGCCGTTTGCATTTTTAAATAAAAGTCGTTAAATTGTGAATAGTCGAGAGTGTTTTTAAACGGTCGACTTTCGGAACATGAAAGCTGTTTCCGGTTCAGTTGGAACAACTATAATCCAGCATAACTTGAACATTCGAAATTAAATTGGCATAATGTTTATTTTACATTTATTACCGAACAGTTTGAGAAAGATTATGGAAGCAAAATCTGTAAATTAACGTTTCATCAGAAACATTTGGCATAATTACAATTCGGCAGAAATACTATAGAATTAGATAACGGCTGAAAGTCTCTCAAATAAAGATTATTCATTCATTCTATAGAGTTAAATCAATTTCTAAGCAATCGCGTCCATTCGGCATTATGGTTTTGCAATATCATTTTTAATTTTAGAGAAAAATACATTATTTGGTATAATGATCACATCACAGAATGTTATATAATTTAAGTAAATTTTAAAGAACGGCCTAATTAATAAAGAACGGAGATTACAATACTTCTCATATTTGTGACAATTGCGTTTCTGTCGGTATCGAATGAATTACGCCAAACATGACTAAATGATACATACTTTTCATCAATCCAAAATTCTATTGTTCAACATCAGCGGTTTTCTTCGCTTTCGCTTTCAAATTTCAATTTTAACCCTGAAACATTTGAATGCCACATTTTGAAGTACAACCTATTTGAAAAGAAGGGAATATTAGTATGGATAAAAGCCAGTGACATTGTGCCTAACGACAACTTGGATTCTGAGTTCTTTCAAGAATGTAATGCCAAATAATCATTATGCCAAACGGCATTATGCCAAATGACCACTTAGCTCTCTTTTATAGTTATGTTAAATGACTTTACAGGGGGCCTCACAATATGTGTCACTTAAACAAAATAGGATTACAACAAAACATATCAACCAAGTCGTAGCATTTAGTTTTCATTTGAAAGATGTGAAACGCTTTGTAAATCCATCGCAGCTGGCACGCACAATTTTCTGATGAACTTGGTCCCAAATTTCAACCAAATGTTTCTTGAATCGATCTAAAGGGTGATACGGTCAAAATTTGGTCAAGGGAAAACGCGTGTAAATCGGTGAAATCGTTTATTTAAAAAATCAAATTAAATTTCTTTTTCAAGTTCAATTAGTATAAAATTCAGGAAAAATATTCAGTTAGGCTTCCGCTTTTCCAAATCCGAATTGCCGGGCCTTACGCTTGACCCCTGCCATCAGATTTTGTACAGCCACCTTGTCCACCTTCTTCGCCGCAGAAAGCCAGTTTGCCTTGAACTGCTGCTCGTCCTTAGCAGTTTTTTTTTTGTCTTCTTTAGGTTTCGCTTGACAATAGCCCAGTATTTCTCAATTGGGCGGAGCTCTGGCGTGTTGGGAGGGTTCTTGTCCTTGGGAACCACCTGCACGTTGTTGACGGCGTACCACTCCATGGCCTTTTTACCGTAATGGCAAGATGCCAAATCCGGCCAAAACAGTACGGAACAACCGTGTTTCTTCAGGAAAGGCAGCAGACGTTTATTCAAACACTCTTTCATGTAAATTTCTTGGTTGACAGTCCCGAAGCTATGAAAATGCTGCTTTTCAAGCCACAGGTACAGATGGCTTGCCAAACCAGATATTTCTTTGCGAACTTTGACAGTTTCGTGTGCTTGAAAATATCTGCTACCTTTCCCTTCCTTTTGCCGTATAAAACTCCTGTCCCGGAAGCTGCTTGTAGTCGGCTTTGACGTAGGTTTCGTCGTCCATTACCACGCAGTCAAACTTCGTCAGCATCGTCGTGTACAGCCTCCGGGATCGCGCTTGGCCGTTGTATTTTGTTTATCATCGCGATTTGGAGTCACTACCTTCTTGTAAGTCGATAGTCCGGCTCGTTTTTGGCTCGATGCACGGTTGTAGACGATACACCCAGCTTATTTGCGGCATCTCGGAGAGATAGGTTAGGGTTTCGCTTGAAACTACCGGCAACTCTCTTTGTCGTCTCAGCGGCTTCCAGTTTTCGATTTCCCCCCGATCCAGACTTCCTGGCTGTCGACAAACGTTCCCCAAACACTTTAATTACATTTGTAACGGTTGATTTTGGCAACTTTTAGCGATTTTGCCAACTTTGCGTGCGAGTAGCTCGGATTTTCGCGATGCGCGAGCAAAATTTTGATACGCTGCTCTTCTTGCTTGGACGGCATTTTGACAACTGAAGAGTGAATTCCAAAATCAAAATAGGAGCAACATTCTACACACACACACCTTCAAAATGAGGAGTGTTCAGGTTTTTTAAATGCAAAATTGAAAGAAATACGTCAAGTTGATATTGACCAAATTTTGACCGTATCGCCCTTTAAAGTACGGCCTTTTGTATGGCCTATATGTTGAAGCATATAATCCGCAAACAAGCAAACAAAGTAGTCAAGTGGGTTGAGATCCGGTGAAGATGCAAGCCATTCTTCGCATGTGATGAAATCGGGCAAATTTTCCGCGCACCACGCTTGTGTCTTCTTTGCCTTGTGAGCTGGAGCGGAGTCCTGTTGGAAGCAATATGGTGTAAGGTCTGTACTCAAAAAAGCACCAGACAAAAGTGTTCTTCAAAAATTTACATTAAAACGGATTTTCTTGAAACTTTCAGGGAATGAACAAATACATATGGATTATGTTTCGGCATAATAACTTTATTCAATTTCCTTTCCATCGCAGAAAGCCCGCACCTTTGCCTTAAGACCCCTCATTACATTTTGTGCAATGGTGGAGCCGACCTTTTTGGTCACTTTCATCCATTGTTTCTTCAACTCCAGCTCGTTCTTAAACACCTTGGACGATATTCGAACTTCAGACTTCATTATGGCCCAAAATCCTTCCAACGGACGAATCTCTGGTGAATTTCGGGGGTTGGCGGTTTTTGGTACAAAAACAACGTTATTCTCTCTCAGTTTACCGCATTGGCATATGAACTGAGCTAATATTTTTTGGCGAATTTGTCCACTTTCTTCTTCCTTATGTCTTCCGGAACATCAAATCGTGATTTGGCAACGTAGAACTCCAGCCCCAGCATCTGCTTTGCGTCTACCTTGATGTAGGTTTCGTCATCCATAACCACACACATCGGTTACGTTAACCACCATACAGCTTCCTTGCGCGGGATTTGGCCGCCGTGTTTTGTTTATCACGCCGGTTCGGTGCCTTGCGGACCTTGAATACACGAATACAGCGTTGAAGCATGAGGAAGCAGATGGTTCCTAAAAACTTGTTCGATGTGATATTCAGTGTGGTTTTTTACGTTAGGTTCTATGAAAAGGAGTTTTCCTTTTCGTGAAACAGCTCTCCATACTATGATTTTCGATACATTCTGATAGCGTTCTACAGCTAGTTTATTTCTTGGAATATTCGCAAGACTTTTGCCTTACACACAATCTTTATGTTGATTTAGACTGTCCTGAAGGAGGAAGTGCTTTTCATCCGAAAATATAATCTCGCAGTCAACGTGCCGAACCAAAATATTTCTGCTTCTTTGGATCCTGGCTTGCTTTCGGCGCTCCGTCAACCCGTGAACCCGTTATTTCTTGTACGGCTTGCATTCCAGATCATGTCTGAGGAGCCTGTTTATTGAAGCAGGGGACATTTGAAGTTGTTTCTCAATTTACGGCCAGATACCGCCGGATTACGTCTTATTCGCTCCCTCACACATTTGATCTTTTTCTTCGTTCTGGCAGTTCGTCTGGCACCTCCTTTGTGTTGAATATGAACATTCCCAGTTTTCTTGAACGGTTTCAAGGTACGAAAAATAAAACGCTTACTCACTCCAAACTGCTTAGGGCTATTGAATATCTGACACGGTCTTAGGATTTGCAAATGTAATTTTAAAACTTGCTCCCGTATGGCTTTCATGGTAGCTGATAAATATAAACAAACGAAATCACTTATTTATATTTTCAGCGATTAGCTGCCAGAAGAATACACTCAAAAACGGGTATAATCAATTCCGCTGTTAAAATAACTCAGCTGAAATAAACCAAGACTGAAAACAGGTGACACCTATTGTGAGACACCTTATGTCAAACGAGCTTATGCAATTTGGACGTCTCTAAAAAATCCAGGCCACAAAAAGAAACAGAAGGGCGCGGCGATTTTGATGGTTGGATCAAGTAAAGCAATATATTGGGAGCAGATATTTCTAAGAGGAAGTAAATAAGGGCAGCTGGTCCAGCTTATGAAGTCACTCAACTTGTTTGAAAGTTAATGGATTTTTTTTCGTAGTTGGCGTCCACATTCAGATGTTAAAACCTTTTTTGCGTGCTTAAAAACCGAGTAAGTGTACATAACATGTAACTTTGAGAATAAATAAACCTTTAAGAAGAAAAATGTTGGCTCATTTGATCTGAAAATCAAATTATTCCATCATGTCTCGCGCTATGGTATTTATCTAACCTGCACTTACCCCCATACGGTAGCAAACAACAAACCCCACAAGCAAGTAATTAGATTACTACACTGAAGAGGCGCCAATTCCACACGCAAGGTGCACCTGAAAGCATCTACCAGTCGGTCAATAATTGCTGAGTCATTGGTGCATTGCCACTGGATGGCGGCCGCCCATGTATGTCAGCCTCCTCGGAGGCATAAGTCAATTTTGGAACTACTTCTGCCTCCTGAAAAAAAACATGCCACCAAGATCGACTGTGACTGGGTGATAAGAGGATATGACCCGATATGACCCGTACCCGTTCCAATTTCAGCGAGAGCAAAACCAGGGTGGAGAAAAATCGATACTCTGAAACTCGGACCACTTTTTGCACCACTTGTTGGTGACAAATTTTCCTTCGACTGGCCGCGTGTCACTTTTATTTTCTTCTTTGTTTAAACGTCATTCTTCACTAGATTGATCGATGCATTTGACAAGTCGCATGGCCGTCCAAACGTAACAACCTACCTGGTATTTTCCATGGTTCAATGACCTCATCCACAAAGTAGTCGCACGCATCCAGGGCTCGTTCGGCCCCAGATTTCGGTACTTCACGAAACTTCCAGGACATCTTGTACCCGTAACACAATCAGCGCACAAATTCGACTTCAATCACAGTTGCCACGACTAGCTACCGCCCATATTTATTTATTTTCACTCCCAGCCACTGCAGCCGAAAAACTGGAACATTGCCCTGCCTTTACCTACTAATCCAATAATATATTTCAAAAACTTAAAACTCGTAACACACAAAATCCTACAACATCCCTGACCGTTTTTTTTTCTTTCTTCTATATGGCAGTGTTCCGCACGATTTCACACTTCCGCCTCTCACGGTCAACCCCGATCCGAACCGAGCCCCTCACTTAGAGGCCAGAGAACCAGACAACTGACGAGACCGAACGAGACCAAGGCGAGCAGAGTACTGAATGAAAATCTGCCACCAACAAAGCCCCACAAAAAGTCAAGTGCCGCCTGCTGAAGAAGGAAAAATCGATAATCATCATCGTCACGACGACGACGACGACGACGATGACGGTTGGTGGATGATGCGCACGTCGTCGCCATTGCCGGGGGGGACCCGATCGACCGGAATGGGTTTCGTTTCGTCTCGCATTCGTTCGTAACAAACAACCGAGCGACCGCATGGGAAGAACGACCGCAAAGGAGAACACAGCACGTGGAGGAATATGAATACACATGCATACGGTAGGAAACGGTAATCAAAACAGAAACCGCAAAGTGAACAAGTTCGGGAGCTTGTTTTGCAGTCGGCTGCCCGATGAGAGTTGTTGTTTGAGTGGCGGTGGGTGGTAGATTGTTAACGAGGGGTTGCGCAGTTGCAGATTTGTTGCGATGTGCGATGGTTTGGTTGTTGTGGGGTGATAATGATGATGATGATGATGATGATGATGCTTGGAGATAGGATAACAAGCGACTGACAGTGAGCAGTCGCAGTTTAGTAGGCCACGCGTGGCTTTTCGTTACATTTTAGATGTCTCGGTTCGCTTTGTTTTGGTTTGGTTTTCTGTCTATTCGGGGAGACGGTTAATGGGACTTTTGTGAAAGTAAACTAATTAGAAGTGGGAGGACAAAAAACGTGCTACTAGGGCAACGAACTTGTGGTCGATATGTGACCAAATTAAAATAATTGTTTTCAATCCAAGATATGAAAATAGGAGTTCATGCAACAAGTCACGAGGTTGCTATATGGTTGGACAATCCGTTCCATTGCACAGTAGTCCAGAATTCGAGCAGTTGAATGAGACCGTCGGGGATCTCTCCGTCGGTGTAGGGAAGATTCGCCGCCGGGGACTGTTCGAGTCGCCTGCAGCGGAGGTAGGAGTGAAATGGCTCACGGATTGACGTACAAAAAAGTTTAATACATCAACACAAAGGTAATTCACTTTACTTTAAGAAAAAATCATGTCTCTTCGTTTCTAATGAAAATTCGCACTTTCTTTTTTATTTCTCCCATCAAACGCTGCACACCTCCGGAGTCAACGTTCTTAGCATATTTGTTCCACATTCTGGTCATCTGAGTCGCGCCCCGAGCCGTTTTTTTCACTTTTCTTAAGCTTCCGCTTCATTATTACCCAAAATCTCTCGATGGGTCGGAACTGCGGGCAGTTGGGTGGATTTATGTTTTTATCGATGAAATCTACGTTTTTATCGTGGTACCACTGGATGACTTCCCGGCTGTAGTGGCAGATCGCCAAATCTGGCCAAAACTTCACGGGACCGTTATGGGCTCTAATGAAAGGTAGTACGCGGTTTTTGATACATTCTTCCTTGTACAGCTTCGAGTCCATCGTCTTATTCGTCACGAACACTTTAGTCTTTGCTCCGCAGCTGCATACCCCTTGCCCAATCATCAGTTTTTTGGAAAATTTGTCTATAAATGCAACCTTAAACTTCGCAGGAACATCTTCTCTTGCCGTCGTCATGTAGAATTTTTGGCCAGGAAGCTGTCCGAAATCCATTTTGACGTAGGTTGTTTCATCGTCGATGAGCAGGCATCCTTGGTACTTCGTCAAAACCTGCTGGTACAATTTCCGAGCTCAAGTTTTGGTGACGAAACTTTGCTGCAACGTTCTGTTTGGTTACTTGCTGGCTCGATAAGATATCCTGCTCGCAAACGAATTCTTCAAACGGTACTGCGAGCAGCAGCGTATTTTTGTGCGATTCATTACCTGAAACGTTTGAACACATTATACACGGTTGATTTGGCGATTTTCTACGTTTTTGCGATTTTTAATGCGGACCACGTTAGATTATCAACGTGGGTGTGCAGAATCTATTCTCTCCTCTCGGCTTCTATCTGGAATAACTTTTGACTCAGTCAGGGTGACCACTCAATGTTTATTTTCAAATTCCCGGTTTTTTCCCGGTTTTCTCGGACCAAATGTTAAAAATTTCCCGGGTTAAGGCGCGGATCATGTAGTAATAAACTAGAATAACGAATAGAAAACAATTACTCTAAGCAAACAATTTTGAACGAATTGAGTTCCAAAGTTTAATAATATGATATTTTCAGTAAAAGCGTTGTTTATAATATAAAAATGACTACATTTTAGGACCCAACTATTTACAAATTCTGCTTTCAGCTTTAGGCCCATGAAGCTAAAGAAAATAATTTAGATGATAGTCTGAAAACAGATGACAGTCTGAAAGTCAGTTTGTGTGTGTACTGCCAAATAACTTCTTTATATTTTTTTTAGGAAACTTTTCCCAAAGATTCTATGAAAAGTTCTCAGCCATTGCTTGAGAAATTCCTTCTGGCGTTTCTATAGGTATTTTTCGGGAGTTTGTAGCCATTCCTCCAGCGATTCTTTCAGCAGTTTCTTCTGGCAGTTCATTGGCTGTTCTGTTAAACTTCATGATCATGACTTGGCAACTTGTTGGAGAAAACTACTGTGTTTCAAACAAGCAGATGGGAAGCTGGCTTTTATATTGCTTAGAATGTTCATTGCGAACTTTCTACAATCTGAATAAGACCATCTAAATTCGAATGTTTGAAGCAAGGTTCTTGCCAAGATTTTCTGCTGTTAAATACAGATACAGAAAAAAGATTTTTTGGTGAAAAATTAAATATGGGAACAAAAAATATTGTGCAACTCTGGTCGCTACAAACTTACAAGAATGATCCACACGCAAAAAAAAACACAGTAGAAACTACCATTTCGAGGGTAAAATTGAGAGCAAACACCAACAATTTTCACCTGACTATAAATGCGTTTGATTTTACCATGCCTACGATTGAAGTCAACCATAGTAGAGCTGATATCAACATAAGGTCTGTCAAATATACCACAAACGTTGAAGGTTTGAAGATAAACGTAGTAAATTTGACTGAAATTTCATGGTAGTTTTAAAGATAGGCGTTACCCGACTACGCCTATCTTTAAAACTACCATGGTAGTTTCTACTACAAGATTTTTTTCTGTGCATGATATTTATAGAAGGTAAATCAATTGACACACCCTGAAATTTCACAGATCGTTATAGATGAACACGCTAAGAAAGGAATACCTAGAGCTCGATGATAATAACACACAATCTAAATTAGAAACGATCATGTAAACATAAATTCCCGGTTTTTTCCCGGTTTCTCCCGGTTTTTTAGAATTCCCGGTTAATTCCCGGTTTTCCCGGTTTTCCCGGTTCTGTGGCCACCCTGCTCAGTGCACGAAACACCGTGAAATTTATACCACTGAAAGTGGGCGCTTAGGTGAACAAACCGCTGTAAAAGAATTCTTGCAGCGGTCACTTTACGTGCCACTGCAACACAATAAGTGATTCCGGATTCTAACTGGATAGAACTTTACACTCAGGGCAACTATCAGGCGATCCGGAATAACATCGACCAACGATCCTGCAGCAAGCCGACGGGCGAGGACCTATGAACGGAGATGGAAGACTAATATTTTCGTTAGTGATGGCATGCGACATCACCATAGCGAAGAGACGGGAGTCAACCAACCAACGGCGGTCAGTGTACTTATGAGATGAGGAATAGGCTGATGCAAATTTCAAAATTTTTGCTCCCCTAAGCTTAATCGACGCCAATTCGGGTCTTAATAGTCCCCAACAAATTTGAACATATTTGGTTTTAATTTGGCTTTGCACACGCTATTCAAAGTTTGTATGGGAATTAGTATGGAGAATCTCAAACTTACATTTCCAGATCCCTAACATCTTGATATTATGTCCTTAAACCAAATCTAATTAAGATTCATATCGTGTAAGTTGCCAACCATCAAAATGCCGAAGATACCTGACATGTAAATTTTATACAAAAATAGTTATTCAACAAATAAAATAATAAGAAATAAAAACATATAATATACATGTAAAATATATAAATATAAAATATATAAAATATGTAATATAATATATATAAAATAATATATAAAATATATAAAAATAAAATAAATAAAACACATAAAATATATAAAATAATAAGATAACAAAAATAAGAACAAAATATCATACCTAAAGTTTGTATTTTATGTTTTATTGAATAACTATTTTTGTATAAAATTTACATGTCAGGTATCTTCGGCATTTTGATAGTTGACAACTTACACTATATGAATCTATATTAGATTTGGTTTAAGGATTAATATTAAGATGTTAGGGATCTGGATATGTAAGTTTGAGATTCTTCATACTAATTCCCATACAAACTTTGAATAGCGTGTGCAAAGCCAAATTAAAACCAAATGTGTTCAAATTTTTTGGGGACTATCAGGACCCAAATTGGCGTCGATTAAGCTTAGGGGAGCAAAAATTTCAAAATTTGCATCAGTCTAATGAGGAACTTGGCACTTAACGCGCTAGCAGTCTCATAGCCAGCTGACATAAATAGATAGAGCAGAGATTACGGTGGTTTACACAGAGCAAATCAAACTGCTATAAGGAACTCTGTCGAGATATATTTAGATGCGAAGTCCCTGATTTAAGTATCTACTGCTGACCAATGGCCAAAGAATTCAAGGTATCAATGAATCAGTTCCTGAATACGTATGCAGGGCCTAGAAAAGTTATTTCCAGAGCCGGGTGCTGGTATATGGAATTAGGATCTCCACGGGAGTTTTGCAATTCGCGATCTTTGCAATTTCTAGGGAAGAGGCTCACAAGAAGAAAATATTAGCCTCCTACCACGAGTTCAGATCGACGGTGATGAAATCGAGGTAGTAGACGAATTCGTGTATCTGAGCACATTGGTGACCGCCGATAATGACACCAACAGAGAAATACAACGGCGCATTATGGCTGGAAATCGTGCCTTTTTTGGACTCCGAAGGACGCTAAGATCGAACAAGGTTCGCCAAACCACAAAGTTGACCATCTACAAGACATTAATTAGACCGGTAGTTCTCTACGGCCATGAAACATGGACATCCACGGGGGAGTGCATATGGAAGACGGAACGTGGAGGAGGCGAATGAACCACGAATTGCATCAGTTGCTGGGAGAACCTCCCATCGTAAACATCGTTTAAATCGGTCGACTACGATGGGCAGGGCATGTCGTAAGAATGTTGGACGACAGCCCTGTTAAAATGGTTTTCGAAAACAAACCGACGGATACAAGAAGAAGAGGCGCGCAACGAGCAATTGGTAAGGTAGGTAAGGAATCACTGTGGAATTTGATGTCCAACACCGTTCTGACACTGAATTGCCCGAAAGTGTTGAGATTATAAACTTTGCTGATGACGTAGGTTTAACGGTAACAGTACAGACGCCTAAGCAGGTGAAAATGTTGGCAATTGAAGCTTGATTGGCAACTGGATCCAAGAAGTGAAATTGCAGATAGCCCACCACAAAATAGAGGAGCTGTTGGTCAGTAAATGTAAACCGGTGAAGCAAGCGGAAATCACCTTCGGGAAGAACACCATAGCCTCCAAACGAGTGTTCAAATACCTGAGCGTGATGACCGACGACCAGCTGAACTACGACAAATGTACTATACTTGTGAAAAGACGGCGAAGGCCATTAATGCGCTAGCTATCACAGGACCAAGCAGTAATACAAGGCGTCTTCTGGCTCATGTATCTTCGCCAATACTGAGATACGGAGGTCTCGCTTGGATTATAGCACTGGAAACAAAGCAACGTTCCCAACTATAGTAGAGTTGAAATAAAACTTGTGCTTCTGATTTGATTGTTGAGAGGCGAATGAATATTTTATCCAAGATAACAAACTTAGGTAGAGTTGCGAGAGTAACGGACAAGGGTCAGTCGCGGGTTACTATTCATCACTCCTCCACATCCTGGATGTGTATTCGAGCTTAACCACTCCAGTCTCCTAACTCTCGTGCACAAATGGTAGCGGAAGCATATAAGCTTCGTCCGGGGATTGTAGGATCCATGGATCGCGCCTTCTATCGTTTCAGATTTCCGTCAGGTCCTTTTTTGATCGCATAAACCCACTTGTTCCGGATGGCTTCGCGTCCCACTGGTAAATTGGTCAGCGTCCACGACTGGTTTCCGCTTAATGACGCCATCTCTTCCTTCATTGCTTGGATATTTCAGTATTTCCGATCAGATCGCAGCAGGACCTTGTCATATCTTTGTGGAACGTCCACGGCAAGCCCGTCGATCAATGTTTAACCAGATGGTTGAGAGGAAATAACATCGCCAAAAAAGGAACCGTAACTTATAAAATCGTCACACATGCCTGGAAAATGCACTTCCGAACGCTGCGCCTCAACCCTTGCTGACTTACTTGAACTGGTCTTATTTGTTGCGGTGGGAGCGCGTTTTCGCCACAGGCATCTTCGAAATCTTCACTAGACGTCTCCGAAGTGTTGTTGCTTGCTACTTCGTCATCGTCAGAATCGGTTTGAATTTCATCAGAATGTTCAATAAAAACTACCATCTCTTCCGCGAAGATCTTAATGAATTCTACTGGTCGAACATCTGAACACATTCGAATCTAGAACAGTATCTATCTTCGGTGAATACCACCAAGACACGGCTGATTTCGAACTTGTTGTCTCCGGATAGTACCCCCGGTATCCTTTCGTGTCCTCGCAATAGCCTACGAACGTACCTTTTACTGCTTACGGATCGAACTTCCTACGATTGGCCTTTGTTCACATCACATTTGCATCAACAACTTTTAGAAGCTGGTCATCGGGTTGAGTTCCCTAGTAGCACACGACGATCATAACTAGTTGCAGCAACTTGATTATGACTAACAAAGGCACATTGATGTTTTCTCATCTTAATGGCAACATGTGTGCCATGTAGGGTTCTTCATTCTGTGCTATACATATCGTGGATTGATTATAATGGAAAATGAGAACAGATTGATGCTCCTTATCTTCAGCAGTACCTGCTTCCACCATAATGCCTCTTGGGTTGTGCGGGAAAGTGCAACTACTTCCGCCTCGTATGATGATAATGCAACCGACGCCTGTCGTTTCACATTCCAGGAAACTGCTCCTCTCATCATGCAGATGTACCGTGTTGTCGTCATCATACTGACGGGATATCCTCTCCAATCCACGTCTGTATATCCAGTAAACTGCGAATCACCAGCTCTGTTGTATTCAAGACGGTTATCGTTAGTTCCCTTGCGATATATCAAAGTTCGTTTAACAGCTTCCTAGTGGTGACGCACGGATTAAATCATTCCAGTACTTCTTCGATGTAATGTTGCTGATCAAGCCGTAGTGTTTGCCGTAGTCGTAGGCATAACTGCGCCACACCGAGGTCATTTGAAAGCGATTGCTCTAAAACTCTTTCAACTTCATTCCAAGCCCAAGGTGTTGATAATGATCAATAGGTCATCCACGTTAGTTGTTAAAGGGTGACTAAAAGTTAATTTGTACGCACAAAAAGACCTTTTATTCGTGATTCAATAAGTTTAAAAAGTCCATTAATGATTGCTTTACAGTACTTTTATTAAAACTTTAAAGTTACATTTCTCCAGTGCGATCAAAATCACGAACCTTCCTGTTGATGCAGTCCATCAGCGCTACAACAGTGGAGAAGGACACGGAATCAGCGCATTTCATCGATTTTGCCCGCATTTGCTGGATGTCCTTGACTGCCCCGCCGCTTCGTCGAAGTCGCTGCTTTGAAATTACCCAGTATTTTTCGATTGGTCGAAACTCCGGGCAATTGGGAGGATTCATTAGCTTGGAGACGAAATCGATCTTGTTGGGAGCTTGCCTCTCTAAAACCACCTTGGAGTAGAGGCAGCTGGTCAAATCAGGCCAAAGGATGATTGGCAATACACGCTTTTTCAGGCATTCTTCGATGTAAACTTGGGATGTCATCTTCGAGGATGTGACGAATGGTTCCGTTTTAAGGCTCCAAATCGCTTGCCAAATAATGGCCATCTTCGCGAACTTGACGGCAAACACGAACTTGAATCTTCCCGGTACATCCCTACGTCGAGTTGCGATGTAGAACTTTTGACCGGGAAGTTGCTTAAAATCGAGTTTGACGTATGTTTTGTCATCGATCAAAGCGCAGCCCTTGTGTTTCGTCAAAACACGGTTGTACAAGAGCCTTGCACGCTTTTTGGCCACGGAACTCTGCTTTATGTGCCGGTTCGGATGTTTACTGGCATAGTACGACTTGTATTCTTCCCTGGCAATAATGCTCCGCACCGTTTGAAAACTGCCGTTGTACCTTCTGACTACATCTCGGATCGAAAGACCGGGGTTGGCTTTAACGCACCTCAACGCCTTGCTGCGCAGCTGACGATCCATGGTTCCAGTTTTTTCATAGGTCCGCTGATTCCTTTTGAACATCCTCAGCACTTTAGCCAGCTTGGAACCGATAATAATTCTTCTGCTTTCGAGTTCCATCTGACGTTATTTCTGAACGCAATCGACTACTTGGATCCAACTTGCACCAGTTGAAATAGAAGTGTAAACAAACCACTGTCAAAGATTTTAGATTCCCCTTCATGCTATTTCGAAACAACCCAAAATTGAGTACGATTGATTCAAATTTGTCGGAGGAATGGCTACCCAAAAGTGAGTAAAGATAGTTTGTAATGGTAAGATGACAAAAAGGCAACATCGATTTAAATCCGATCGGAGTTTATTAATTGTCAATGTGTTACTCCTAACTATCTCTACTCACTTTAGAGTGTATGCCGACAAATTTGAGTAAATTGTACTCAATTTTGAGTTATTTAGAAATAGCGTGTAGAGGCGTGCTAGTCGCGCGCGAGAGGCGTACCAATTTACTTTTAGTTAGCCTTTACGAAGATCATCTTTTTCTTGCGCATCTTATAGTACAGATATGGGTCTATTCTGGAACGAGAAAGTCCAAACTACCGCATCACTTCGTGTATTCCACACTTTGCTCGATTGTTTTAATCCAAGGGCTTCTTTAACTTGCAGACCTTCGTAGTATCCTTCTCGTATCCTGCTGGTTGCTCTATAGATATGGAAGGGGAAAAATTCGGGTGCGACTGGAGAAACGCCGTCACATCCTCCATTTGTGCCTGCACTGCGAGAGCTATCTGATAACGTACAGTCAAATACCACACCACCGGAGAGTACAACGTCGATTCCAGGACGTTGTGAGTAGCCATCGAACCTGACCTTGTACCGAGAAATTTTGCGATCCGCATTCCGTTTTGTTCTGTATATATTCATTTGTTGCTTCCTTCGGGCAAATCCTTCATTTCTCACCTGTGGTTGCTATCCAACCCCTTTAATTTCTCTTTCATTCCGGATCCGGTTACTTAAGTGTCTCGCTGTAGGTTAGCAGATCTCCCGTCGCATTGGAAGACTCTGGCTGTGAGAAATTGTCAGGGACGGCGAAAGAACTATATCATACTTAATCGCTGTACTTGCCTGGAAACCTGAGCTCCTCACCGCTATACCTTGGTCATTGCTCATCTAGTCATCTCATCAACTAGTCTTGTGAATGGCAACTCAGCATCGACGAACTCTTCATCCGGGAGCAAGGAACACATCGCAACGTCATCATTACCGTATTATCATTAACGTGACTTTGAATTCCCGTTTTTTTTGAATCCCCGGTGAGTGGTCACCCTGATTACTGTGGGAAATACAATTAAGCAATAAGTTTAACCTTCTTTTGGGGGTTTCCACTCTGGTTTTCATAACTTGCAAACCCAGCTCAGAATTTAAAACGTTATAAATAATTTTATGATACAAAATAAAAATATTCTGTTTTTCTATTGTTTTACGTAGGACTACGTCTTCATTTTCTATACTGGGGTACATTTAGAAGAATATTATTTACGACCGTTACGAAATGCGGTTTGGTTTTGAGCGTTAATAACTCAGTCGTTTCTGAAAGCATTTTAAAAATATTTGCCCCAGTCGATCGAAAATATTTCTACGCGTCGATTTCAATAATGGAAACTAATGGATTTTAATATTAAACTATTTAAAATAACGCAAATATAAGGTGACGTCTTATGGTGCCGATATTTCATAGTAAATTTACTAAATGCGCAGTACTTTCCTATCACGGATTTCAAATTTAAGTAAGGAACGTCTCCTATGCATCAGTAAGAGATATATAAAGGGAACACCTTAGAATTTTCCTTCAGTCATTCGGCGATCTCGAAAACATTGTGTCAGCGCTCGGCTGTCAAGTGGTCCGGCACTGCCAAGCAACATGTCTGGCCGTGACAAATTTGCAGTCGGATTGCAGTTCCCACTCGGTTGCATTCATCGTCCGCTCCGGAAGGGTACTACATCGAGCGCGTTGGTGCCGGTGCCCCCGTTTACTTCAGTGTGGTGATGGAATACCTAGCGGCCTCGAGCACGGTGGACAACCAGCAAAGGAAATATTATCAACAGCTGACCGACCATGTGTACACATATTGTAGTTCCTAGTTGTACATAGTGAATTAAGTAGATTAGGTTAGTTGCTGTCGGTGACAAGCTCTCTGGATGGTGCACTGGCGAGCAACCGTTGGCCAGATAGGTGATGGTTTAGTTGGTTATTGCTAGAAAGCGGCTTGTTATGCAGTCGGTATACCCATCCAGTGTAGACTGCTTTGTCAGGTAGTTTTGTTTCATAACTGAGAATTTTTTATGGACATGTGCTTTTTCTGTACTGCATATTTTGACCTAGACTTTGTCTTACGGCAAGGGTAGGGTGCAAATTCAAAATCTAAATCTTAAGAGTGTACAATAAAAATTTGTAACACACAGCTGATCTAACGATCTATTAGGACCACACCCATACTTTTTTGATCAGACTACGCCTTAAGGCAAGGGTAGGGGTCAAATAAAAATTTAAAAATAACTGAAACATAAACATGTCTTGATAGATTCTGGAGATTTTTTCTTTAATAAGTTGAAATTCCTGCAACTGTCAAGTCAATGTTTCAAAATATCATTAATAATTGACTTTGCATTCCCAAACAGACTTTCAACAATCTATAACGCGATAAGGATAATGATCTCCAGCTAGTCGATCATATCAACAAAATCCCCACTGCCAGCACGGCCGTTACCCTTTCGTCATACAAATTTTTAAACAGCAACATTACAAATAATAATAAAAACATTCATTATACATTGCTACGTAGTCCTACGTCACCTTTGCGTACAACCCTATTGGGCTGTTCCTTGTTGTTTTTTCTGTTATAGTTATCCATGAAAATTCTTAAGATACATCGTTTAATTATAACATCGAAATGCTCTAAAACAAGCGCAGCTGCACAGATGCCATATGATTTTTTCCCCTTGCCGTATTGCTTCTTCAAGAACTACCACTCTTAATCCTCCTTGATTCCTACAATCCAAAATGAACAACCCAAAACTTCACTCACCTGCCGCCTCCTTTAGCAAATTAACGCATGCTTCATGTCCACTGCGATCCGCCAAATCCATCGCCGTCAGCCCATTTTTATCCTTGACAACGAAAGACGCCCCCGCGTCCAGTAGCACCCGGACATTGTTCACATGCCCATGTTCAGCACTCAAGTGTAATGCAGTCTGCAACGAAACCCGATTGTCATCTCGATTAGAACTAAACAAAACCCGCAAACCTTCAACACTCACCTTACTATCCCCTCGCGGTCCACAGGTCGCATCGATGTTCGCGCCGGCATGGATCAGCATCGGCAGACACCGGGAATCGGTCGTGATTGCCGCAGCATGGATGGGCGCCCGGCCCCACGAGTCCAGGCAGTCGATCAGGTGCACCTCCTCCTGCAGCAGATCCTCCAACAGTTCCACATTGTCCCACAAGGCAGCCTTAAGGATGGAAAGGTTCTTATTAATCGCCAGATCTAGAATTCGAAGTTCGTGTATTTTGCGACACAGAAGCATTGCTAACACCCGCGACGATGGCCACGAGTTGACTAGTCGATGGAATGTCCGTGCTGGTCGCCAAACTGGTATGGCTTTCCCGTCTGCACTAAGAGGGATTAGTTAAGGCTAGTGGAAGCAAAGGCGGACCATGACGTTCTGTTAATGGGTCGCTACCGCTTGCATGCTAGGAACGACAACGAACGAGACGATGCGTAACCCTAAAACTTGGTCAGTGTGTTTCCGACTATTTGTAGCTTTGTCGGTGTTTCTTTTGAACGAGTCTAGTTTTCCCGCGAAAGAACAAATAGGATTAGATTAAGTAATTGCCATATGAAAGCTTTGTAATCCGGAGTGATGTAATCAGTCGATTTGGGAACTTTTTCTATTGCCAATGCCAAGAAGTGGATCCAATTCATAGATGTAGATTTCGAGATCCCAATATAAAAATGATCTCGTCTGGAATTGAACCCTGAAAAATTGGAGTAAAATGTAAGCACATCCAAGGCAGCATTTGTTTTTATTGTTAGAAAATACACGTGCGCGATGAACACATTACGACGCACTTGAGTTCACACGGAGTCATTCTTTCGAACAAAAGGGAATGTTCCAAAAATATTTTTGCACAGCACTCTCATGTACCGATAATCCGAAACACGTTTGGATTCTACCCACGAAAGTAGACCTATGCTTTCGTCAACAGAATGCAAAACTCAAAGGTGGCATAGATATGGCGTATGTTTCAGTATTGACATGTTTCTTAATTTGCAGACAACGATTCCATCAATCATTGAAATAATTGATTTTTTTTGTTTGAATAAGTCCACTGTTCGTTGAAGAAAGTGTTTATCAATGGTTTAGTGTAAATTGTGAATTTTCGCTCAGTGTGTAAAAACTTTTTTTACTTTGGCAACACGCCTGAAAATTTGGAGAAATTAAGAAATTTTGAACGATGGGTCGGATTAGCTTGAATCCTAGAGGGTTCGAGCTGTTGAAATACGCGTATCTGTCAAAATAAGCAAAGGTAGTTGGAATTAAATGGAAAATACTAATTTTTCTTCTAATTTCTAGTTACGGATCAGCTTATCAACCCGCAGATTTTCATTGTCCAAATAGTGTTCTACATTAAATTTCTAATCGAAATGTTCAGATTAATGATCTCCGTTTAATGGTTACCGTTTTCTAAATATTTTGAATTTAATTTCATGGATGGCTAAAAACTTAAGAAACACGCTCTATTCATAAGTTACCGGAACTATGTTTGTTTCAACAAACATGGATATTCCAACAACTTTTTTTTTTACTTTCACACGATAATGCTAATAGTTTGAAAGTTATAGGAGATTACTTCAACATTATTGACTTTATTGGCGGATTCCACGTTAATTTCATAAGAAATTTTGTAATTCTGCGGATTTTAATCAACAGTAGACGAACATGATTCTACTTTGACTACAAATAGTTTACTATCTCTATTGGGTTCTTCAACTGGTCGTTTCGTAATTTCCAAAGTTTCCAAAGTGGTTTTACCTATAATAGCTACCCGCGATGACGTCAAACTAAACGGTCATGGTCTAGAGCATTGTGCAATGTTTATAATATTTTTACTACTGACAAAAGCATTTGCATTGGCATTGACGTTTGCACTCCTCGTGGATACGATGAGGAATAATTCGTTGAAGACAGTGCATGTCACCATGAAACGGAACCAGATACTGATACGTTTCTTTACGCAATAATCTCCAAGAAGAGACTCCTCGATCGCTCACCGGGCCACGTCCATGCAATCGTTGGAGATGGAGAGAATTTGGTATCTACCTTAAGTAGACATGGGGAACCCACGTAGCCTTTAGTAGATATGAAAGGAGAGGTGAAATGAAAAGTCAAAGGGCATAATTAAACAGAATGCCATGTTTGGTGTACAGAACAAAATTTATTAAAAGCGGTCGCTGAGAGCATCTTGTCTATGAGGGTTAAGTGATGCTTAATTTCTCTTCAAATGGTTGGGACTTCAGCATTAACTTTAGTCCTAGCCCAATATGGTTTATGATTATAGCGCCATTTTTCGCTCACCGAAAAGAGAAGAATGTCTGAGAATATAAGAACGGGTGGTGATAGAAAATTTATCACATTTCTTTGATTGCAGCTACGAAGATTTACCGAACAGGTTTTTTCCAACATTGAAGATATAATTTCACGTCACATTAATATTCTCAGTGGCGTCTCGTCTATATGTGCACCTCGTGCACTGCACAGTCTAAAATTGTATATTTCATGTATTATCAAATTCATAGATTTAATACTCCGTTAATACTCGCAGACTGGGCATTTCAAATGGTGCACCAGATCCTGTATATACCACACGTGGATCGTTTGTAGATGTTTTTTTCCTATAACTTGATTGCCGATGAGTTAGTGTCTGTGTTGTGCTTTTTGTGGTCTGCACAGAGTAGTTTTACTCACTGGCTAGTTGCAATTTTATTCCGTTGTTTCGGGACATTGACAAGGTACTTTTTGTGGCATATCACAAGAGACTCGGCAAAGGAGAACTATGGAGTAAGATATTGTTGTCAAAATTGACATCCGGGTTCGAAAGAAAGTGCCCAACCGGTTAATTTTCTCACGAGACGCCACTGATTACTCTAAACTCTTCCTGTAGCTAATTTGTTTCTGAGATTTGGCAATGAATATTATGATAATAAGTTTCAAGGACATAGAATAAGCAGTATATTAAAGTAGCAATTTTTGAAACATTGTATGAAAATTCAAAATAATGCATTCGCGAAATAATCCGAGAGAAGCAAGAAGTCTATTTCAATAAAAAAAAAGTCAAATGACTGACCAATGCATGATCATCGCATTGCAAGTGCCAGCAAAAAAATGGTGTTCAACAAATATTTTATTATGTAGAAGGAGATGTTCGCTCATCACTATGTGTCACCAAGAGCGGACAGTAATGTTTGCTAGAATGAAAGATATGAAGAGAAAGTGTTGAAAGTTCCGGCAGTGTACGGTAGGTTGGAAATAGAACAGATGTATTGAAAATTAAGCGAAAGTGCATGGTACTCGAACCAAGGACGTTACCTTTGCCTAACATTCCACTGCGGGGTAGGTCAAGGCACGGACGAATCCACCACCTCAACAGGCAAAAGAAACGTGTTGGATCGCGCTTATGTACCACTGATAGTTTGTGATAGTTTCTAGCGGTAATTTGTACACACTCCGCTTTGTTGGGAGAGGAACCCTCTCCTTTGGGTTTATTTTTGTACACAACTTCTAGTTTTTACTTACATTCTTTGTATAGCCATACTCTGACTTAGAGATATCGGAGAGAAAGTCCGTAAAGTGTTGTGATATTGGTCTGTACAACAAAATGGCGTTAAAACTATGATTTATTGTTGGATTATTGTTTGTTACAGCAACATATTTGCAAATCACAAGTCTTATTTGTTCATTTCAAAATGGCCGCCTCGTGTTAAAATGCACGCATTCAAACGTTTAGAGAAGTTATCTACGATGGCCGCGAGTTCATCGACAGGTATTTGTTCGCAACCTTTTAAAAGAGACCATTTTAGATGGTCTAGTGATTTATGTGGTGTACTGCAGGCTCGTGACTCCAGGATGGACAAAACCGAATAGTCTATCGGATTCAAATCCAGTGAGTTAGGAGGCCATTCAACTTTCATTAAAAAGCTTGGAAAAATGCGTTCGCAAAGACTAATAGTCTGTTTTGCTCCATGAGCCGGCGCCCAGTCTTGTTGAAAAACCCATTCGTTTTTGCCAAAATGCTGCGATGCCCAAGAAGTAATGTGTCAGTAAACAGCTTCTGATATACCGCTTGATTCACTTGCACCCCTTGTCGGAGAAGATCAAAGGGGCTTTGCCGGAATGAGTTATTCCTGCCCAAACCATGACAGAAGCGGGATGATGACTCGTTAAATACTTCCACGATTTTTGGAGGCAGCAGGAAGCAACTGCCGATCGTTTTGCTGGTTGAGATGCTGCTCGATTGTGAAAACTTTTTCATCGGTGCACTGACCGATAGCGGCTCTCGGATAATTGGTTCAGGAGAACCTTAGCTTTTCTCAACCGGTTTGCTTTCATGGTGTCATTCAAATAGTGTTTCATTCACAGTTTATATGACTGAAGCTTCAAATCGTCGGAAACTATGGTGCAAACGGAAGATTTTGAAATTTTCAGTGATATCACCAACTTTCGGATGGAAATCGAAAAATTTCGCATGATTCGTCGCCGGATAATCTCGCGCATTTGTGGAGTCCGAACGGTGCGCTTTTTTGCTCTTCCTACGCGGTCATCTAGCGTTCCAAGCTGTTGATATCGTTTTATTGCGGCACTAACTGTAGATTTTGCCATATTCAGGGTCTTTGTAATCACTGAAACAGTTTTTCCTTTTCGAAAAGTTAAATTACACCTGAGCGTAACTCATTCGGCTTAATTTTGAATGAATTAGAAATCACAACTGTATCAAATTTACTCCGTATAAAGACAATGGGTCAAGATGTTAAACTGTGTAGGTACACACTCAGATTGTTTTACAGAAATCTGTAAAGTTTTACCGAATTCTCAACAGCTGAACGTTCGGTAATCCTTTTTTACGGATTTCGGTGAAATTTTACAGATATTTGTAAAAAAATTACCGGATTTCGAATCGGATCCGTACTAAAACTTAAACACGTACAGAGTCCAAAAGGCGCCTAATCGCAGATGAACGGTAAGTGTTTTTATTCAACAAAGTTTGCCAAAAAAGTTGAAGTTGAAGTTGAATAAAGACATTTAATTGGCTTCCTTACACTTACTTTTTTGATCGTTTTGTACATATGATGACCTTATTGTGTTGTACCTAAAAACTGGTGTATTTATGATAAAGTGTCCCAAACAAAATTGATAGTAAAAAAAAACTAACATAAAATGTTATCAACCTGACGACACTGATCTTGGTCGACCTGCAAGACCATACACTACAGTAGCGTGCTTGCCACCGCGTGGGTAGTCACCCGTACTACCATTTCTTCAGGTCCGTTGGGGGAGCACTTAACGTCAACGTACGGTCTTCAAATTCAAGTATGTTTGTTTTCTAGTCAAGACGAACATTTCAAGAGGTGGAATTCTTGATTTGGCCATTTTTTTCAAAATAAGAGATGGCCTAGCGCACACCTCTGAACTATAGTCACTATATTCATAGTCTGGCGGATACAAAACCAGGAAAACTAGCAACCGAGTTTTTGTCAACAGAAAACTGGCACCTCTTAAAAAAGTTCAAGCCCTCGTAGGAGCGTTGCTCATCGCGTGAAAAAAAAAAACTGTTTTTGTTCCGTTTCTGTAAACAGTCTGCAGTAATGAAGTGTTTTTATAAAAACTGTAAGAATAGTTCACGATGTTCCATGAAAAATGTGGGATATTTTCGCTTTCCGAAGAAGGGCATTTTAAATAAACAGTGGCTGGAGTTCTGTGAACTTCCAGCTGACTTTATCGTTCCAGAAAGTGGTAGATTGTGTAGTGTATGGCATCAGAATTATCTTTTGGTTACAGATATAATGTTTATTTATTTCAACAGCTGCATTTTGATGAACAAAACTTATACTTATCGCCGAGTAGCAAAATAATGAAATTCAAGAAAGCTATACCGGTGTTCAAAACAGTGCCACAACTGAAAAATGTTTCATCAACAACTCCTGAACCAGATGTAAGCGAAAAAGAAAACTGGAATTCCGGAATTATCGAGAAAATTATCAGTCCGCACAAAGCCAACATCAAATCAAACAATGGAAACTGTTCACTGGGATTGCTTGAAACAGAAAATGCTCTGGAATATGTCCATATGGCGTTCGTAGATGAAGCGTTTCATCACCCAAAAGGGTTAGGAGGCATTGAACTGGGGAAACAGAAGATTACAGTTGCAACCTGTAAAGACTGCAGTGAGAATTCAAGGTAAACATAATTTCCACGAACGGTACGTAGTATTACATATTTTTGTTTTCAGCATCCTGCAAAACTGTGTGAACGTAAATACAACTTTAAAAAGAAAACTAGATAGTATGATGTCAAACACCAACGAGGACCAGTTCCGTTTAATGACGAAAACTATGAAAAAAATTAAGCGGTGGTCGGAGCATTGTAGAAGGCCTACAATGCAAGTTTGCATGTGGATCAACTGCATACGAGAGAGGAAAAAAAGATTCTTGCCGAGTGGTCGAACCCTAAGAGAGCGTCTGCAGTCACTGCATTTTGAAAGTGGCATTCTAACCGAAGTATACAGTCTGCTATCTCACAAGGTGCGCAGCATAAGCGAAGCCGACCGAAACTGTGTGTTGATTTTCGATGAGATGGCCATTCAGCCGGGATTGAACTACTTCAATAACTTAAAAAAAGTTCATTGGTGAGAACAGTCTTCCTCAACACTGGATTGGCAAACCACGTTATAGTTTTTATGCTGTCTAGAGACTCAAAGCACGATGGAAACAAGTAAAAGCATATTTCTACACAGGTGGTTCAATTCAACATGGATGCCTTAAAACGATTTTGTTCGACATCATCCGTAAAACTGAATCTACAGGTCTTCATGTGCATGCAGTTATTAGCGATTGTGGCGGTAGTTATAACCAACCATTTCTTTTAATTGTGGCATGGAATAAATTTTCATTAGTTATTCTGTATACATTCTATTTTACAGGAAACAACAAACGATTTTGGAACGACGTTGGCGTTTTGCATACCAGAGAAAGGGTTCTTTTCAACAAACCGATCGAGCATCCAGTGGATTCATCTCGTCCTCTCGAAATTATGCCAGATAGCGTACATGTTTGTAAAAGCTTGATTCAAGGATGGATTGCAAACCGGACCATCGAGATAGACAAGCGAACCATGGAAGCAAATGATCTCCCCACACCCGTAGCTGATATAGGTCATTTAAAAGAGCTTGTCATGTATGAGAAAGACTGTGATCTCCGTATGGCTTGTGGATTAAAGCTTGAGGATGTGGAGTTTTCAAAATCTGCGTCGAATTTCGAGAAAATGAAAGTGAAAAACTCGACGAAGTATGTTAACCCCGCAGTTGCAGCTGCTCTACGTATGTTTGGAGAAGAGGCAGGAAGAACAGACGTTCTTACAACAGCTTTTTGATCGATCAGATTTCTTCATGGTTTTCATACATGACCACTCGTTCGATTCAGCTTGCGTTCAGTCTAAAAAACGAAGATGCTTATACTAAAGCGATCACATCGCTGAATACGTTTCGGTCAATCATTCACAACTGTAAGGTTGGAGCGCAAGGTAGATGTAAACCATGGCAATCTGCAGTAGTGATGGTCACCGATAGCATGCTTAGACTGCAGGAATGTTTTCTGCATGGCTACAGATATGATTTTTTCTTGGGTGGTAGGATTACACAGGATTCGCTGGAAAATGTGTTCTCTCAGCTTCGAAGCCGCCAGATCCTTCCTATTGCGTTGCAAGTCAAGGATAGCCTAAAGCTTTTCACAGTTTCGCAATATCCCAACGACATCGCTACAACGTCGTACGATTGGGATGAAGGTAGCTGGTTGCTAGAATTTTCGGATCAGATCGCCAGATCTGCAGATCGCGTCATAGGCACTCCTGTTAATGATGTAGAATCTCCTGCCCATGAGGAGGCAGACCAATTGGATGAGGATATTATTGAATAGTGTTATGTCCTTTGCAGCCGAACGTCAGAGCAGAATGTAATTTATTACTTGTCGGGCATGGTGATGCGGCAGATAGCTCGAAGATCTCGGGTCTGTACGGGTTGCCTAAATAGTTGTATTGCATCTGAGATTCCAAAAGATGATGTTACTTTGTTTACTAAACTAAGGGATTACACGGGAAATGCATTGACATATGTCAATGTCGACACTTTTAATTTTTTCGCAGAATTGGAGGAAACGTTCAAAAAACATATCGATCGACTTAAACATATCAATGTGGATCTGGATAAAAAGCTACATGAGTTGATGTCAGGCATACCCGCTCTGCATATGCCAGAATGCCATTCAATACGTACAAAAATTATCAACAAGTATATTCTTTTCCGTCTACGTATTAGCCATGTCGATACTCCTCGTGAAAAAAGAAAAGATAGCAAATCAATGGCAGTTTGAAGTTTGTTTTTAAACAAGTTTTTGTTGTTTTTGTTGATAATAATTTGTTTAAGATGTTCCATAAATAAAACAAGTATTTGATTAAATTATAATGCCTTTAATTTTACGAAATCTGGAAAAAAATAATTATAATCGAAGAGAGTTGTTGCCTTTTGCTTTGGTTTTTGTACTATTGTGAAAATATTTGCTCACTCAAAATATTTGTTCACACATCAACCATAAAGGAAAAAACTTGTAAACAAACCCAATATTAGATAAACGATCCCAAAAAACGTTACCGTTACTGAAAATTCTAGCAACGACACGAACCAATGTATGCTGGAAACGGTGTGAACATTTTCTTTGGTGACAAAAATATTCTGCTGTGAGTCTATTCGGGTGTAAAATCCGTAATAACAAAAAATATCTCTTTTTCATCTTATATAATTATCGCCACGAACACAATACTCTTCACCAATTCATTGTAATAAAAACAGTAATGCTCGATTGGCTCCGCCAACTGACAGTTCAAATTGGCTCCCGTCGTTGTATCCGCCAGACTATGAATCTAGTGACTATACTATTTACCATCTCGGTCTTCTTGTTTCGACGGCATTTTGAGCAAAACTGTGCACGCATAAACAAAAAAAAATACTAGCAGAAAGAGGAGACAAAGAATGCTTACACATACACACTTTCATTTCTATCTGAGCTCGTTTGTTGTTTGTTACCGTTCTTTAAGACCAACCGCACCAATACAATAATATCGGGTTAGAAAATGATAATTTGCTCGCTCGGTGAGCAGCCGGTTTGTAAATTTGACAACCCAACCCAACCGGGCCGAGCGTTGCTTTTTGAAGAAAAATAAGCAAAACAAGTTGAAACGTTAAAAAAACAACGTCATCTGAAAGACTTTCAATTCAATTTGAGTGTTTCCGATTTGTTTTTAAATTGTTACTTGCTCATTTCACGTTTATTGTGATATGTTGAGAAAAATGAGGGCATCAAAACCCCGTCGAAGGAATTGGACGCAACATGACAACGAAGTGCTTTGCAGGGCTTGGCTGGATGTTTCCCAAGATCCAATCTTTGAGACAAACTGCCGGGAAGAGTATTAAAACTATACACTGCACGAAATATTTAACGAAACGAAACCGGTGCGAGAATAAATTTGAGTCTTAGTGTGTTACCTTTTCATGAACGACCGGTGGGAAAGTGGATGACTAAATCAAAATAGGAACGCTTTCAGTCATCAAAATATTACCCAGATACGAACCCACCGGTGGGGATGGTCTAAGTAAAAAGGTTTTCTGTACAAATTCAAAGGCTTATCGTCACTCTCAGTTACGAGAGACCATTGTTCGTTTTTAAAATTTTACACGATTTATGAGACGTTCCCTCAGGGAAGCTCTAGAACGGTCGTTGGTTACTATCGGCAAACATAATTTTTTGAGACTCCAACTTTTTAGATTAGAAAACAGGAGATAAATAGAACCGGATAGCAAAAGCTTACCCAAATGAACGAAACGAAAAAATATCGAACGCAACGTAATATGTGAGTTTTATTCAAGAAGCGGCGTTTAAAAACATAAGTTCTCTAACCGATTTGTATTTTTAGCATTCGTTCGTGTTGGTCTTCCTCGTCAATGTACAGAAAAAAAAACAAATCATGGCCATGAAACAAACGTGCTCATATACCTGCGCAGGATTTTCAATATTTTGACGACTCAACGATGGCAATGGATGGCGGCTCGATGATTCGAAAATGGCGTTGAATGAGGGCTCGACGATTCGAAGATGGCGATTAGAAACGATCTGTGGCTATGGCGACGAAAAGTGCTGTAGTATGGCGGGCAACGAAAGCGACTCAAGCGCAGTTTGGCCGAATTAAAGTTGCGGAGAGAGTGGCGGCTGGACGGAAGGCTTCCGTTTGGTCTCGAAAGCCTAGCGACGACGGATTGTCGTGCTGTCCCGGGAGATGAGCTCCGCAAAGATAAAGAACCAACGAACCGTTGCACGGCTTCGCGTACTCTGCTTCCGATATGGCCGCCCGAGATGGAATGAAACCCGATCTCTTGTTGGATGGAATCCGGACCCTGATACGCTTTTGGCGACGCAAGCGCAAGATCCGGGCTATCGGAAAAATGGCCCGCAGCGATTGGAGAACGACCTACTTCGACGGATGATTGACAACTGTCGGAAAATTCGCTTGAAATACTGGCGACATCAGTCACCTTAGTTTTACTATCTTCAAATGGCGAGCCTTTGTGTGGCGCCCGAGACAGATGATCTGTCGGATGAACAGCCACACAGTTAACCTCAAGCGGCGTTGACGATAATCGGACGAAAACCGTAGAACCAGCCCGTGCAAAAAAGCTCCAAGCACTGAAAGCCCAACACGAAGTCACATTAGTATTAAAATTTTAAAAACCCAAAATTTTCAAATTCAACCAAATTCCCTCATGGTTGTCACCTTGTCGTAGGTAAGAGGGCTAATCCCATGCAAAAGGCCAGCACGGGAGACCAAGAACATGATCAGCAGTAATAGTATCACACTCAGTTTTCTTTTAATTGCCACGTCGTAGTACGTTTATTTGAAGACACTGAAAAAGGTGTGATACTGGCAGGTTTAGCCGCAATTCACTCTTAGACGAAGCTACGAACAATCTACAAATACCTGATATCAAATAATTTAGGGAAACGACAAAAAGTGCCCTTTTCATTTGCTTGACAGATTTTTCATTGTTTATATTGTTTAGCTAGGGATCAGACCTTTCGAACTGAACAAAGGTCATCAAAAAGTGTAACTTAGAACAGATGCTGACAAAGAATTAAAGGCTAAGGTTTTATGAAAAGAGTAGGGCGCAGAGGGCCCTATTAGGAAACACCATTAGAAGTAATAGAATAAACCTCATCATGTGGTTTTTATCAGTAGAAAAGTTAGATGAGTCATATACAATAGCATTTGGTCGTTGTTTTCGTATTACCTCCTTATTTATCAAGTTCAACAACGGCAAATTGGTTGTAATCGGTTGTAATGCAAGGCGATGAGATTTTATTCTTCATACCACACTTTAAATAAATAGAAATGATAAACAAATAAAAAACCCGCTAGATAGGAGGTAGACACGTTCTTTTCGAAGTTTTAAGTTAGTTCTTATATGAAATATATTAAAATTTGGAGTAGCAACTAGATCACAAGCTGTAGAGTAGGCTGTAATTTATGGTTTACCCAGCTCTTAAGAAAAGGGGGGTTGCAAGGGGATGACGAATACATGAGACTTGGTTATAAATAAATACAATTTAATCCAGGAATCAAATGGAATTACAGTATCTATCAGTACACAGTAACGGCTATAGTCTGCGCATATATGGATAAACATTTCTATTTTACAATCATCATATCTTTCATATTTTCATATTTCTTTACGCTCTTCATGTATTAGAAGACAATTTAATGCTGAACAGCTTTTGAGGTGCGCATCGGCAACGTACGATTTACCTTGTCATCAAAAAGAAGTTTTGCTGAAGAATTGAAAAGACAAACTTTCGAAACAAGAAGCAAAATCTCATCTTGAAACGAGGGAGCAAGCTCTGAACTAAAGTAATATGATGCATGATATGTTCTACCACCCATTGTAGCACGGAAACTACGTCCGACAGCAATAGGCTCTCCTCTCTGTTAGACTTGATCAAGCTTTAGTAACCACTGATTATCCTAGTCATGCCATTGTATGAAGGGCCAAAAAGGGGTTGGATGGATCGATAGGCAACATCACTTATACGTATCCACAGGGATATAAAGAATCTCCTTCCAACAACAAGACTGAACAATTGGCCACAAGAGCGAGCTATCTGTTAGCAATGGGGAGTTGGAATTTCCACTCTCCCCATCCAGAGTGCTTCAATCGGGTCCCTGATGCCCTGATGGTCCCTCCCGTTCCCATGAAATATTTATATAATCGTGTATATATTTATGTAAATGAAAAATAATACAATCATTCATATCTATTATATACGATCTCCATTCGGTTGATCCTGAAATGTAAGAAATGTAGTCAAGTGTTTTAGTGTAGAGTTCCGTGGTTCGCGCTTGAGCGCGTTTCGTTCGTTTTCACTGATAGCAGCGTTTTACCAAAATCTTGATTTGTGGTATCCTGAAAAAGTTTGTTAAATTTTACAGAACTAACATTTATACATTTTAATTTACTGTTGCCATGGTCACTATGTGTAGCTTGATGTTGATTTTATAACATGAATCCGCTTTTATTTTTGCTGGCCTAATAGTTATTGCTCCTGTGTTGGGAAAGCAGGGAAGATTTAATTGACAGAGAGTTAAAGACAAATGGTCATAAAAAACAATTAGCGATGGTTATATCATCTATGAAGTAAAATCGATAAAACAATATCATCAAATATAATGATATTGTGAGTTATGGTACAGTAATGCCAAAAATTGAACTGTAACATCAGACACTAGCCGAATGGCAAACAGCGCTGCACGAATCAAACCAGCTCAGATTTGGAAGAAGGTCTATTCGCAAACAGGAAATGAAAAACAAATTAGGTAATTAGTACAAAATCCTACCATACATTTCGTTGCAGCTTCTTTTAATCAAGGTACTAAATACTTCTCAATCATTATGATAATTCGACATAAAGGACAAAATAATTAAAAGTATATATATATATATAACCTTTAAGGTGAAATTGTAAAAAAAAACAATATTTATGTTGGAATATAAATCACGAAAACACAAGTAATGATAAAAATGATAATAATGATGATAAAGATGATGGAGATGAATGATAACGGCTATGAATAAACAATGTCCTATAAGATAAAATATATAGTGAAGGTATATTGTAATATGAACTGAAAATTACATGTGTGCCGACTGCTGTTTTGTTGCAATTGTAGACAAACTTGCGCATCCATTATGAACCATAAAATTTAGGCAATGTATGACCGCCATGAAAAAAAACGAATTTTATATTTTAAATTATTTTATAATACCTGACGACCTGGAAGACCTGAAAGATATGAGAATGGAAAATTATGATATGATTTACCGGTCGCACCCCCTCACTTCGCTATTGTCAGATTGACAACATTGCCCAGGCTACGCCAACCAGCGTCTCCATGTTTCAGCTGGCAGTCTTTTGTGATCATATGACTCGTGGAGGCGTGAGGTAGGAACTTGTGAAGACCGGAGGTCGGTCGCACCCTCCTGCCAAGTTGTCAACTCACCATTTGAAGCCCAGCTCCGAACTAAAGTAATATCAAGCAAAACAGGTATTTTCGAACATATCGTTGACAATTGATTACAAGGTAATAGATTATATTTGCAAATGACTGATGTATACTCTTTTTCCTACAGCCTAACATACCAACAATTGGATGGACATCAAGTATAAAATAAGTAGCAAAAAATGGAGCAGTAAGGATAAGAATGTAACGTCAATGCAAACGACGGTGAATAGTCTAATGTCGTTTTCGGTTATTGCCAGTGCGGAACTGGGTACACCCTAGGTCCGCCCTAACAGCTGTCAAAACTTTTTTTCATTCAATTAGGTCGGACCTGTATCCGCTCTGGATCTGACCCAACATCGATGAGGTTCGCTCTCAACTTTTTTCGAGGTCCAACCTGGATTCACCAATACACACAAACATGAACTGTCAAAATGAAATGTTTATGTTTGTTTATGTTTACGTTTTGCACTAATACCATCATACTGACTCGACTCTGGATCCGTTTTCGTTCGGTTATTGAGAGTCAGAGTCAGACCTGACCCAGGTTAAAAACCGAAAACGACATAAGTTCTCAAACGTTAAAACTCTCCAGTCTGACTTAACACACACTCATATTGATACAAATTAATACTGGAATCAACAGTTCTAAGTTTATAACCGAAGGAGTGCATTTGAAACACCAAACTGTGAGTCAAAAATAAGCTTATTGTATTAAGTGATAAGCTTGAAGTACCAAGAAAGACTGAAACAGCGATCGCGTAACCATAACCAACCACAAATATTACAATATCATTACTCCGCTACTCACATAGAACTTCAACGTGGTGAATTTTCACTTAATTATGACAGCTAAACGGCGTTTGACCTTGTAATGCCACATCACCTCTTACTTCCACACCAGCTCAAATTAAACCGAAGCGGAAAAAAGGAACCCAATATACGAAGCCATAAGTCAACAAGCAGGCATTCGGCTCCCGGCGGCAGACACGAAATTGCGTTAATGGCCTGGAATCAAGGCTGCCAAAACCGTTATCACTCAATTCTGTAATGCCATACCGTATAATTTCCCCCTCCCCGGCCAGAAGCCTCATCGGAGCCTCATCGCCACGATGGGGCTAATCGTTTCGCCTCGTGCATTGTTCTTCCACGTGGCTAAGCCGAACCGTAGTCGCTCGCTCCGCTTCCGGAGATTGGCTTCCGGAAATAGACCAAAACCACCACCATCGCCATTCCCAGTAGAAGCTTCGAGACGAAGGCGATGGGAGTGGAAATATAGGCAATAGAGAGCAAATTCCTTCATGGCACACCGGAAAAAGAACACTCATTTCCGGTCCCACGCCGCTTCTCGTTGTTCTGTTTTTTCCTATCCAGTAACCGTTTTGAATTTTAAATCTTTTGTTCCAACCTGGGCTTCTGTTCCGTCTCTAGGGGATTATGTGTACACGTATTTCGTATTCAGCGATGCTTTTTGATTTACGTTGAAGAGATCTCGTACGCCAGAATTCAGATGATGACGCTCAAGTGTCAGACGAGCAACGAGCGATGATTGCTTGGATCATAGAGCTCTTGAGAACCTACGCTTGCTGCGTTCATTTATTATAAATTCCAGTTTCATTAAATTCGTAGCTCTCTTTAAGGCAGCGGGATTTGGAAGATAAAGGAGATAACATTTCACCACGGAGGAACAACCGGACCCGGCAGACAGAGCGAGAGTGCTAAAAGTTGCTAAAGACCGGATTTTCCGGTGCCGCCGTTGACGCCATCAACGTCACAGATCCGGCCGGTTGTGCCGAGGCGAAGTTCGCAAGCGAAGCGAAATGCATCACAGAGAATTATTCCCCGACCGACCGAGAGTAAAAGTTGTCATAAAAAGTGGTCTTACTTGCCACTGCCAACCATCAACCATCCAACTGAAGCCAAGCGAATGTATCAAATGGTGAAATTGAGCGGAAATTATGCCTACTGTGAGGGTGGAGCTCTGATTCTGTTTGCTTCATTGCTTCGAAGAGGAAATTGGACGTACGTTTATTGAACAGCAGCCACCCTAGCGCCCACATGAGGACTGTTAATTTGTGCCATCATCTCGCACTTCAGTGAATGAAAATGTGTGACAGTGTGAGCGTGGGTGTACGTGTGAGAGTGATGCTATCCTTGCAATAATCTCAGAAGTGCAACTGCAGAGAAAATTGCCTGCCTCCTTCGATGAATGAGGTGTAGAAAGGTAAGAAAATGGCGGCATATTGGTATTAATGCAATCGAAACATCAAACTAGTATTTGTGAAACGGAAAATTGCCACCAATCACGATCAAGCATGACGTTGAATCAACAATCAATATGAAACTAGCGATTTGAAATTGGTTCACTGTTGTAGAACCCCTAGGTCCGAAGTATACCTTGCAGCCTGCACCTTGCAATACAATATTGTGCTTTGGTACTAGAATCTTTGTTAATGTTTTGATTCGCTGGGTTATTTTGACAGAGTATTTGTAGGTGTGTTCCTGTTAGTTGCGTTATTAGGGGCGAATTATTAAGCTTAGGACCGAGCTTGGGAGCGATGTGCTCGTACTTCCTGAGCCAAAAACTATACTCATTTTCTTCTTGACTAAAGGGTGTCCCACGTCAAATTGCATCAAAGAGAAAACGTTGTAGAAAATTGTTCACTGGGTATTTTCTCTTGAAATTTTGATTGTAAGTAGTTTAGAGTGTTTTTTGTTGTTGGGTTTTTATCACTGTCAGCTTTTCGAAAATTGGAGAAATTGTGTCACCAGAAAAGCAGTGTCGCGAATTCATTTTGCACAAGCACCTGTAAAATCCTCAACTTTCTTATCGGGGCTCGGAATCGTGCAATCAACGGTGAATCGTGTGATTAAACGTTACTACAAAATTCTGAGCATCAAACGGAAAGAGAAATGCTGTCAGATAGTATGTTAAGCGGAATCCCAATGCGCCGGTCAGGGATGTGGCCAGCAAGTTGAATCTGTCCAAGTCTCTCGTTAAGAGAGCCAAGGACCGGGAAGGACTGCATACGTACAAATTACAGAAGGCTCCAAATCGTGACGAACGGCAAAATACGGTGAGAAAGTCGGGGACCGGAAACTGTACACCCAGATGCTGACGAAGCCTCAATGTCTCATCATGGATGATGAGACTTACGTCAAGGTGGACTTCCGGCAGTTTCCAGGGCTACTGTTCTTCACCGCCCAGCACAAGTTTGATGTTTCGGAGGAAGTAAAGAAGTAGAAACTTTCAAAGTTTGCAAGTGATCTCCTCATGTGGCAAACGTAGTGCACCGTTCGTGGCTACCGGGACTGTAAACGGGGCGATCTACCTCAAGGAGTGTCTACAGAAGCGTCTGCTTTCTCTGTTGAAGCAACACGAGGGTCTTGCTGGGTCTAGTTTCGTGCAACAATTCTTATGTTGTCCTAAAATGGTACGATGCCAACGGAGTCACTTCCGTACCCAAGGACATGAATCCCCCCAACGCACCGGAACTAAAGCCCATCGAAAAATACTGAGCTATTATGAAGCAGGCACCAAGCAAGCATCTCAAGCAGGTCAAATCTAAGGCAGACATGAAGAAAAAGTGGGTTTCCATACAGAAGAAGCTGCAGCCAAGTGTTGTACAGAACCTAATGAGTGGATATGCCAAAAGCTTACTTATATGTAGGTTAAATCTTATTGTCCGAAAGTTTGAAAAGGAACGGTCAACTAAGTAATTTTCTACAACGTTTTTTCGGTGATGCAATTTGATGTGGGACACCCTTTAGATGAACCAGGGGGTGGATGGTCAAGACGAAAATATGTATTTTTTATGGCGCATGTAGTACTCTGAGAAAAATTCTATCGTTATATCGACAATTAAATCATGGTCAAGGTGACTATTGCATATAATGGTTACAATAACCATGAAAATGGACGAACTCACCACGTTCATGGCATTCTTGACTATGATCATGGTAACAAGGGCTATTCCGACATTATGGCAAATGTTGGATCAACTATTTTTAATAGTATTTTTGACCATGATCATAGTTGGTTCCAAATCACTATGCTGCAATAGTCATCTTAACCCCAATAATGGTAAAATTGACTATCGAATTCCTCTCTGTGTACCATAGTATCGGTCCTACACGCTAAGACAAGAAAACGGAAAATTTGGTAAAAAATACCGAAAACCGTACAAAAGTGCACATACTGAAATTATCGGTAAACATGGATTACCGAAATATCTGTATTGTTGAAATGAAGGGAAAAACGTTAATAATTACTTATTTTTGTTCGGTAATTTTTACCGAAATTGCTTGCAGCTCAATGAGAGCAGTTTTAACCAAATTTAGGTCAAATATAACGATAAAATCTGTGAATCCACTATACTGAAAAAAAAAGAAAGTTAAATCAAATGTTTTGTTTCGGTAAAATATACCGATACTCTAGATTTTGCTACCAAAACCTAATTTTCGGTAAAATTAAAACCTTATTTTCGGTAATCTTATCTTAGCGTGTAAGCTCGGTACCAAGCTGAATGGATCAAAACACAACACACAACGAATAACCTCTAAATATGTTGACAGAGCGAATCAATACAAAAACAAAGATTTTTGTACCGAAAAGCGCAAGAATGTATTGCAAGGTGCAACGTGCAAGATATTTTTGGTACCAATGGGGTTATAAAGCAGTGAATAAATTTCAAATCTCTACAATAATTTCCAATTGATTGTTGGTTTGAACTCCGTATTTCGATGAATGAGTATGTTCTTGAATATTTTTGTAGCTACTAATACTACCTAATGCTTTCTTTTACTTCATCTGTATACATCTGATTGTCCTACGATTACCGTTACCGGGGGTTTATGTGCTATTTTGAAAGAACATTTCAGAAGTTGTTCGTTGTGAGTTATGCTTTTAGGGGTGGTTCAATAAGCTTGGGATCGAGCTTGGGACCGATGCACTGGTACTACCTGTGGCAAAAACTATATCCATTTTCTTCTTGACTATCCAGCCCCAGGTTCTATGGTGTACTTGGAACCAATGGGGCTCTAAAGCAGTGTGACAATTTCAATCGCTAGTTTTCTATTGATTGTTGACTCTATCACAATCGATCAAATAGTTATTGTGATTACATTGGAACACGAAGAGATATTCAAATAAATGATGCGTTAGACAGATGGTAAAAAGCTCGGAATTCAATATTCAACCGTATCCCGTGTGATCAAGGCAGCCTAAGAGCTTTAGACGAGCAGGCGAAAGGGCGGTAGCAGATTCTGGATGCGGTCAAGATGGTGAATGTTGAAATTTGCTGTTTGCAAAAACAATGAAACGTGATGGACTTCAAATCGATGTGATGAGCAGAACACATGAAATATTTGTTTTTGTTTTGATTTGAGTTACTTATGCGTCGCCAATCGAAGCAACCCTGAAGAAAAAAAAAGACCAATGGGACCAAAAAAGACCAATACCAGCTTATATAATGGTTCTAAGGATATGTGAGTATGTACGGTCAACTAAACTACCGCAACTACGCTAGAGAATAACCCAACTCTACATCTCCTCTTCTTCATGATAAGCTACAACTGCCCCCAATCGATAATCGGTCAGGTAAGATGGTTACGCTGGTGCGGTGGTACGAGGTCGTTATGTTGTTGATCTCGATGAACCGTTTGTAGCAGAACTAATTGGCCCAAGTTAGAGACTGGATGATGATGACTCTGACACTGATAAATTGCCACCTGGTTGTACTTCCATTCGTTTAAAATGAGACACGTTACGACGGAACACCCTCCCTGCTTCCTTAGAGTGCAGTTTGACATGTGTACCGAAACGGACTAATGCCGTTAGCTCCTCAGGACTTAAAATTCGTAGCGAGCTTGTTTTTTCTCGTAAAACTCTTTGCCTCGACCGAGTCTCCCTCTTTAAGTGGATTGGGATCAGCTCGACATTGAAAATCTGCGAATTCTTCTTCCTTTACCTTCTTTTCACGGTCCTGATCCAGGATTTTCTCAACAAGTTTCATTCCAGAATGAGGAACCACCGGTAGTGTATTGCATAATACTTTGCCAAACATCAACGGTGTTGTTGAATGAGGAGTGGAATTTTACATAAATAAGTTGATCGAGCCGTGGGCTCTGAATTTGCCGAGATTCAGAGGGATTTCTTCCCGTTCGTGGTTCGAATGGCGCACAGAAACCAGACGAGAATGATTGCACCAAACTACTGATCAACTATCTTGTTTATCTACGTTGGTATCACTTGGTCAAGTATAATAAACCATTGGAATGAGATAAATCTCTTCTCTTGTGAGAATTATATTTAGAATTAGGCTGGTTCACAATATTCTAGTTCATACCCAGGTAACCAATGAGCAGTTCTAAAGCGTCTTTACGGCAGTCCATCAAGCATTTAAGGCCCCTTAAATGCAAAATAAATGCCGCTTTTGGCCCAACATACGGCTGCTTTACTGCAATGCTTTGATAATGCTCATTAATGCTATTTTGCATACGAAATGTTTATTACAGGCTACAAGCATTTAAATAGCATTTGAAATCCAACTTTACACCAGACAGCATACAAGATGCTGACAAAATGCTAATATGAAGCTTGTAGCATCTGGTGGCGCTGCCGATGAAAACAACAGGCATTCTTTGCCGGAATTTACTAAAGGTTTCACCTCATAATCCATTCCTGGCCATCCCTCCTCCGTTTGATACAACTCTTCTGAGTACGGGTTGGAAGGTATAGAAAGATCTGTCCAACTCCCAGTGATCAACGCTTCAATAGTCTCTTTGAGGGTATGTGTCCCTTAGCACAGCCTTTTATGTAATGATCGATTACATTTTTTATTATAACTCATAAAGTTTTTAAGCTGTAAGCGAGATTCAACTAGTTCGACACTTGCTAAGATTAGTTTGATAAGACATTTGGTAGTTTTTATCACGGAAAGTTACACAACTCTATTTATAAAGTCAGAAACATTCGAAGGATATGGATTTAATGTCGGTCTATAAGCTCCAAATTGGGTCTATTCGTGGATGCAACTTCGTCCCATTCGATGTTTTTATTACTAAATGCAGCTTTTGTTCGTTTTTTTCTAATTTTATGAATTAAGGCATTGCTAGCTGTATTCGATTTACTTACATACAACATTTTACAAAACAAACTAAAGTAAAACTGTCTCGAAACACTTAAGTGATGTTCATATATGATACATCAGCCATTCAATAATGAAAACATTATAATTCACTCAATGATTTTGTTCTCTCGGTATGTGTTTAAATGAGCCACTTGGATATAAACAACCACAAACTCAGGCATTTCCACTTGGAATTTTACGAATAACGACGTTTTTACCACGTTATTGATACAACAGGCCATAGTTGGGAACATACAAAAAAATATTTCCCCAACATTGGGTCTACGATTTTCTTGTAAAATCAGTGTTATTTTAGCTATGTGAACAATTAGTTTGTAACGTGTAACTATTTTCTGCACATTCAGACTGCATTACTTGCTTTATCAATTCAATTAAGCCAAATTTAGATCACTTGAACATCGTGTAGATCATCTGGTCAGCTTAACCAGTGAATTCACGATGAACCCCAAAAGTTCAAGTAATCGAAAATTTCGTGGAATTGAACAACTAGGTATAAGTTAAATAATATTGTCTCAATTGCTTCGGATTACATCGGTCATCCTAAAAGCAAAATAATTGTGTTGATTATCGCTAAATTAATGATACATTTGGTACATGCCTGTGTAGTGCCGAATGAAGGTGCTAGGCTAATATTACATCCCCTTACCGTATTTGTATCCTAGTAAGTGCGAGCTTTTTAGTGGAATACCTGTAACTTAATAGTAAATTCTCATTTTCTAGTCTCTTTTATTTGCACGTCCTTATGCGATTCAGTCTTTTCCTCCCACATCAAACGGTTTTTCCGGCAGATTCTGGCAGAGAAAGCCTTGACAAGGCATCCGCTAAATTTGTGATGCCGGGCTCTTAAACTACCTCGAAGTTGAATGATTTTAACCAAAGCAACCATCGAAGCCGTCTATATCGACAATATGTCATTCATTGGTAGCATGAATTGGTAACGTTTGCAAATGACAGCTAGATGACAGCAGTTGAAATGTTGTTCTGCTGCTGGGGAGTCTTGCTTTTAGAATGCTGATTAAATGCTTGATTGAGAAGGAAAAAAAAGTCCATTTTCAACTTTTGATTTTCTTCATTTTCTTGTGTTGCCTCTTATATTTTTTTTCCTCTCCTGTACTGATGATGATGAACGTTTGCTTTCTGTTTAGACCCCCTGTTTTGCTTATGAAAGAGAAAACTCAAATTCGCGTCTTTATCCTCTAACCTATATGGAACGTATGGGAACGGTTTTAATATTTGCCCAATATAACCCAGGTAACCAATAAGCATTGAAATAGGCACCAATTCTGCATCATACTTGCTCTTAAGATTCTTCTTGCTATACATTACCTGTCTGAATGCACAGATGTTGTAAAATAGCATACGCAAAGCTACCGTAATGCTAGCTGTCTGATATCTGCATTTTTGTTGCTTGATATGTTATTAGCCTAACGCACTGAAAATGCTTGATTCAAGTTGTTTACAAATGTTAACAGATGGAACTGCAGAACTTGGATGAAGATGATTCAATCACCAGAGTGAGGACTATTATAGTCCTGATGCAGGAGTAAGCGAGGATGATGAAAAGCTTCGAAAACTCGGACACTTATCGATTTGTAAACAGCTTTAATAAAGCATTTTCAGTGCGTTCTTCTAATAATATTACAAGCAACAAAAATGCAGATATCAATCAGCTAACATTGCGGTAGCTTTGCGTATTTTATTTTACAACATTTCTGCATTCAGACAGCCAATGTACAGCAAACAGAATCGTAAATGCAAGTATGGTGCAGAATTAGTGCATATTTCAATGCTTATTGGTCACCTGGGCAGCTTAAATTTGGTACCCAATAAATACAGTTGAAAAATTTCCACTACCCAATCAAATCTTATATACACACTACCAAAATGTCGTGTAAATTTCTGTTCCCTGAGACCGGCACTTGCAAGTCCCAAGTAACCATTAAACACTAAACGTGGCATTATATTAGCATTATATCTGCATATAAAGCAGCACTTAAATGCCTTGAAGCTCTTTATTCAGATATAATGCTAATATAATGCTAAGAAAGGCGAAATAACGTGCTTTTATAATGCAAAAGTTACAGCTCGTAAATAGCATTAGTAATGCTAAATAAATGCACCTGATCATAACTGTCAGTTTTTAAAGCCCACTTTTTGTGGCACTGCTAATCCTATTATTCTGCATTTATCTGCTGTCTGTTTCCGATTTATTTTAAGAACTATTTCTTCTATTCTTATTGATAGAATCAGCCAAAAAAGGAGGAAAAATGTATGCAATATTCAGCTATAAGCAAACCGCTTAGCTTAAATTCATATTTTTAGTATTGGGTGTATTAGTATGAGGAAAGTAACATTTTGTAAATTTGAATTTGTCTTAAACCAAGGTATAATCATGCATGGTTAGCCCGCTGCCTTTGCTGCCTGTGCCTGGCTGTTAGCTGTTCCAGCATTGTTAGAACTTTCATCTTCCGATTCAACGACCAAATTTGAAGGCGTAGAACTAACTGGCTGATGGAGATTTAGCAGATTCTGGAACCAAATCTAGGTTTTTTTTCCCTTAGGGCGAATCTGAAATTGAAAGACTCTCTTGGATTACTTTCTCTTTCATTCATATCCCATTGAGCTTTAAGTTTTTCATTCTACTATTTGTAGAGTATGCTAGCCAGCACTGTTGTGTTTCTATCTGTACTAAAAAATCCCTCAAAAGTTTTATAATAGCGCTGTAATAAATGAAAGAGGGCGAAATAGGAGAGAGTCTCTCATTGTTAGATTCGCTATATTGAAAAACAAAAATCCTAGAAATCTTCAATATGATCAGGTTTGTTAAGTTAAGAAGTATCGTAGTTCCGATACAATTTCACTCTACGTTTATAATTTCCACTGTTTAAAGTTCTTTTCCACTTATTCTCGGCCATACTGGTTTTTGTTGACTCCAAATTTCTTTTCAATGCCTGTGTAAACAAATTCTAAGCATTATATGATAGCCTTATATTAGTGCTAAATGCAGATATAAAGCATGTATGCTGTGAACATGATAAATACGTTTATGCATTATAACAGCCTTATATGCGCATATAATGCTAGCAATAATGCACAATTTTGGGTGGAGCTTGAGTGCATTGATGATGCTAATATAAAGCTTGCATGCATAACATATGCTAATATAGAACTTTAAAGCAGCATTAATGATGATATAGTGCTATTATCGGGATATAGCTCAATGCTTATGGTTACTTGGGGTGTCCTTCAGCACATAAGAATGAGTTGAAAGAGGTGAGAAAATAAATTCAATCAAACACATCTTTCGTCGAATTGCGTATGGGTCAGTTTCAGGAGATTTAATTTTACCCGAAATCTTTCTTTACGTTCACCGACTTTTTTCTAACATGAAATCCGTCTCGTGTAAAATTCATAACTTCTAAGTGTGTAGAGTCGCACGATCGGTTTGGAAATACTTGCGTTCTAAGTCAGACAACGATTTACTTGCATATGCTATAATTAGTCTGACTCCATCAGCTGCTTTCTGAAGCTCCTAACTTGAATGGACTAGCATGTCAAGAATACTTATGTTCCGTGGATAAAAAAACCCAAGATGTTGGATGTCAGAGACTGCTGATTTAATTTCATCGATTGCTGCTTGTTCTTTTGATCTCCATTCAAATTTCTTTCCAGTCCCCAGTAAAGTTCACGAGGGGTTTGTTTTTGAACAAATCGTACAACAAAGGTCACTGAACCTAGAAAACTTCTCAGCTCGACGATCGTATCCTTTAACTTTTTGGAAGATTTCGGATGCGCAAATAATTTCAAACATTGAAGGTTCATTTCTATAATTAATAAAATATAAAATATAAAAATATGAAAACAATTTTTATTAGAACAAACCAAGGAAATCAAAAGGTTTACCGGAACAACCCGTATTTCGTGATAAATATTGTAATTACTCTTGGCTCTTCAAACAACTCCAGCTAATGATAAGCCTCTTTGACATCCAAAGCCTCCGTTAACTCTTCCTTGTAATTTTTAAACCATCGGAAATGGATGATTCTCACACAGAACAGCTTGGTTTGCATGTCTCATGTCCACACATAGTCTAATCTCGGCTGACTCCGTCAACAAAGGAACAAGAGGTGATACCCATGAAGACTCCCCCTTTACCTACTCTAGTATGTCTTTCTTCAAAAGATAATGTAACTTCTCGAAGATATGCTCTTCCAATGGAATGGACAGTCTTGTCGATCTGAATCTCCACGATCAATCCTTTCATTTTCGGAAACGCCTCCTCCTCCGAGTCTTGAATCGCGTCAATGTTAAATCCAACCTTCAACACCTTCAGCTGTTTCGTTGTTCTGTCTTCCAACAAAAATCTATCCATGTTCAATTGCGTAAAACTTGGCTTCAGTTTTAAGCGATCCGGTTTGTATTTCCGCTGTAAACACGTCCGGCATGTTACCATTTCATTAATAATTTTATCCGAGCTATACTTAAATGTGACCAGTCACTTCGTTCGCTTACGCAATCCTTAGTCTTTCTACCAAAAATTGCGCACTTTGCATGATGTTATATATATATATATATATATATATATATATATATATATATATATATATATATATATATATATATATATATATATATATATATATATATATATACACACATATATATATATATAAAAAAGTTGTCCGATTTTGCTCAAAATCGCTTGGTATGTTCTTCATCGAAAATAATAAGACCCGTATTTTTTTATTTTTTTATTAGGGTGACCATGTTCGATATAGGGTTACCAGAAAAATCGACATTTTTCGAAATTTTTTATTTCTGAAAAATCATAACTTCTGAACCGCTGAATCGATTTTAAATATTTTTTTATAAATAGAAAGATTAATACTTTTCGTTTTTATTAAAAATATTTTTTTTAAATATTTAATGTACTCAAATATGCTAAAATGGTCAATATATTTGTTTTTTATGATTTTTGAAATGATGGACCACAACGACTATTTATTTTTATATTTTTTTATTAAAATTCAAACATTTTTACATAACATATCAAAAAATCTCAAATGTTCATCGAGCCGATTTTGAGTTAAATTTTTTGAAAATTTCAAGTTTTTTGCCTATACACACATGGAATGAGCATCATTTTCCATCACTTCAAAATAACTGCGGGAATCATTTCATTGAAGTTATCAAACTTATTCCTAATAAATTCATGATAACCATGTTTACAAATCTAGTTTTATTTGTGAAGTATTGTACCCATCAAAAATAGGGGAGGCTGGTCCAATTCTGACCCCATTAAATGTAAGAACTTTAAATCAGCCTCAAATTGTTTAAAAGCAGAGACCAACATTGTTAGGTTTACTCAGCCATGGTTTACGCTATAACTGGAGCCACAATGGTCCGTTAGCGTCCAAATTCAGCATGAGTGCTCATAAGGATTGTAGAGGCACTCATGCCGAATTTGAGTTGTAGCGTAAACCAAGACTGAGTATACTTAACTTATATTTTGAATTATTCCACATTAGGGTCATTTTGAGTGAATCGAACCGAAACTAGAATACAAATTTTTTTAGGGTGTAGAACATTTTTTCTCAAATTTAGTCAATTTTGAAGTCCAAAAAACACAATTTCTCCGACCAATGCATTCTACGTTGAAATTCTTTGTGTAATGAAAGTTTTCCATTGGTATTATTAAAAATTTGGCAACCAGCGCTGTCTGAGAGAATCTTGGGAAGTCGGAATTGGCCATAGGGTCGAGATTAGACCAGGCTCCGCTATATTGAAGAATTGTAGCTCAAATCTCAAAGCTTTAGACTACAAGCAAGGGTTTTCCCAGATTACCTTCAATTAAAACTCAGCATTTAATTTGATTATTTAATTATTTTTATTGTTCATAATTCATCAAAAAAAAATTACAAAGCAAAATTCTAACAATTTAACGCACTTTTCTTCATCTGAAAACGAAAACCGTTTCACGATAATCTAATTTTCATTCTGTGGCTTAAAGTAATGAAACGATTGTGTCCCAGAGATTTGTTTTACAGGAGTACAATGGTTCTTTATTTTTTTTTCCATTGCATTGTAATCTTTTTCCGAGAAAAACAAGTAATATATTTTGGAATCTACTTAAGAAACAGTCCAAGAGTAAAGTTCGTATGCAGTTGTAATATGATGGCCTTGTAAACTTGCTTTTGAAGCGTTTCGCTTTAGAACGCCTCTTAAAGCGTCACAAGGCCCTTTTCCATAGCAAGTGGCAAAAAAGTTCCACTCTGCATTGAGACCGAAGTCCTTGTACATGTGGCACACATTGAAAGCAGTCATCTTATTTCTGTATTGACTGCCTTCATTAGAAAAAAAATGGATATTTTTCAGGTGAGGTAGCTTTTTTTAAATGAAATTCACACAATTTGTTACAAACAGCCGAACGGCAACATGGTTATGTTTAGTAAATTCTGCGATTGCTATGAAGCTTGTAAACTTTAAATTTTGTGCTTCATCCTTATAATATATGGCAAAAGGATGGATTGTGCATTGAGCGTTTGCCCAATGAAAACCTTGTATAGCGTCTAGAATAACAAAAGAGTAATTTTCAGAGAAGTCAGCAATTATAATGCAGTCAGTTGCTTCCAAATTAGTTTTAAGTTGTTTTAAGTAGTTAACTTGTTGCTCTGCAATAAAATTATGCGGAGATAATTGGCTTAATTTTTCTAGAAATGTTTCCACAAACTCGTCTGCATCCATTCGCATTGAATTTAGTTGACAACGATCTGTTTGCTCCCATTGTTTAACTTCTAAGGAATCGATATTTTGAAGAAAATTCATCAGGTTATTCTCCAGTGTTTGCGTACCCGGGCAATGATCACAGGTTTTCAACCAACATTTCTCTGTAGGATTTCATGATACGTTTTAAAATGGTTAGGAATAAGTTTTAAACATTAATTTAACATTCTGATGATAAATGCATACGCAGACAGTATGCGTTGCACTTGAACCAGCCAGAATACAATTTTTTGGGCGGCTACTGAAATACATTGAAAATCCAATTTAAAAAGTAGGATATTGCTCTTTGAATATTAAACACGGTTCAGAAACGGTGAGTTCTTGAGTTTTACATTCTAGATTAACTGCACTTGGAGTTGATGGCTCGTTTTCTTTCTTGATAAAGCGATAAAGTCTGCAATAGCAGGTATTACAAAAGTAGGAATAGCTTTTATCCAACTTTGTTCTCCTTTCCACTGCATAACCATATAGTTTAGGAGTAGGTTTTCTGTAACTATTAATCTAAACATGGCAATTTGAGCAGTCATGCTTCATTGTATTAAACGTTTCTTTAGTAAGGTTTCAGTTCGGTTCACTCAATGTGGATTAATTCAAAATATGAGTTAAGTTTACTCAGTCGTGGTTTACGCTACAACTCAAATTCGGCATGAGTGCCCCTGCAATCCTTATGAGCACTTATCATGTATTTGGACGCTAACGGACCATTGTGGCTCCAGTTATAGCGTAAACCATGGCTGAGTAAATCCTAGCAATGTTGGTCTCTGCTTTTAAACAATTTGAGGCTGATTTATAGTTCTTACATTTAATGGGGTCAGAATTGGACCAGCCTCCCCTACTTTTGATGGGTACAAAACTTCACAAATAAAATTAGATTTGTAAACATGGTTATCATGAATTTATTAGGAATAAGTTTGATAACTTCAATGAATTGATTCTCGCAGTTATTTTGAAGTGATGGAAAATGATGCTCATTCCATGTGTGTATAGGCAAAAAACTTGAAATTTTCAAAAAATTGAACTCAAAATCGGCTCGATGAACATTTGAGATTTTTTGATATGTTATGTAAAAATGTTTGAATTTTAATAAAAAAATATAAAAATAAATAGTCGTTGTGGTCCATCATTTCAAAAATCATAAAAAACAAATATATTGACCATTTTAGCATATTTGAGTACATTAAATATTTAAAAAAATATTTTTAATAAAAACAAAAAGTAATAATCTTTCTATTTATAAAAAAATATTTAAAATCGATTCAGCGGTTCAGAAGTTATGATTTTTCAGAAATAAAAAATTTCGAAAAATGTTGATTTTTCTGATAACTCTATATCAAACATGGTCACCCTAATAAAAAAATAAAAAAATACGGGTCTTATTATTTTCGATGAAAAACATACCATGCAATTTTGAGCAAAATCGGACAACTTTTTTTCAACTCTATTCTTTTCCGTGGAATCCTGTTGTATATATATATATATATATATATATATATATATATATATATATATATATATATATATATATATATATATATATATATATATATATATATATTCATAACTTAACTATTACTAATAGAAATCAAATTGAGAAATCTGTTTGTTGAAAGAACCTAACCCATTTTAATCCGTTCTATTTTGCTTGCGCGCGTTATTCTTCTACAAAATATAAAGTAAATTCTCAACCTTCTTCAATCCATTCCTACAAACGAGCCTCTCAAGATGAAGACCGGTCCTATCTTCATTGGTTGTAGTGACATTCAACAGCAAGCTTCCTCTACCGTAAAAACGGATAAACTTCAAGAGCACCCAACGGGCAAAGAGCCCTGCATTTTCCGCAGGACTGCAGGCTATTTTTCCGCTTTGCTATTTCTTTTGTCAGCAGAATCAACCAGCATCGACCGGCGAAGTCCTCCTAAATCAAGAGTCTCGCTTCGGCATATGTCTCGCCAACCAGCAGCAGTCAGGTAGGGTTGAGCGGCCGAAGGGGAACCAGGCTCCATCATAAATTATCATATTGTTTGGTGTTTTTTTTTTGTACTGTGACTTATTTTACAAACCCCGTAAAATGGCGATGAAGCTATTGCCTAACAGTAGGCCTTGGTATCTGGTGAACAGGTACCTACCACAGCTACTACGATTTATGACCTACCGTGCTCGAATGGGTGGGGTTCTGCTCGGTGTAACGAGCTCGAGCAACAAATGGAGGAATATAAATTTTATACAGCATGGTGCGTTGCAAATCAATAGGTTGATTAAATTGAAATTTATGCCTGGTGATGGAATTGAAAATCGAATCGAATAGTACCTGGCAGTAAATGGAAGCTGCAAAGGATACATTGAACGATATTTATTAGTCGGTTTTGGATGTATGGTACAGCTACTACTCGGTGTTGACCGACTTGATGTACAATTTATGCTACTGAGATTCAATTCTCTTCGTGTGTTATGCACATTTCTAGTGCTTTTTCAAACGAACTTACTCGCTTAAAGGAACTTAGTTTTTTTTAACTTAGGACTACGTCATTGATGTTGTTTTGAGAAGGAAATAATTTGACATCACCATGAGGCTCTAGGAGTAGACAGCACTTTTTTTGCTAGAACAAAGTTGTTAAGAGAAAGTATTGATAGTTCCGTTAGCGCACGGCAGGCTGTGAAAATTGAATAGAAGTTGAGATTGAGCGGAGGGCATTCTGAGGTAGTATTTCATTGTCATTTACGTCATTGTTTTCTATACTGGGGTACAATTAAAAAAAAAATATTCCGTTTCCATTTCATACCCAAAGCTATGTTACCGATGCTACGCTTACGGACATACCAAGTTCCGATGTAGGGAGATGGCCAGGGACAGGAACACGATGTACACGAAATGGACAAGGACTGCTCCGCTGCCCCTTTCTGCTGAAACTGCCAGGTTTAACATGGACCTGCTAGCTGAAGCTGTCGAGTTTACCAGTATGATGATGATGATGTATGATATGTACTACCACCCATTGTAGCACGGAAACTACGTCCGACAGCAATAGGCTCTCCTCTCTGTTAGACTTGATCAAGCTTTAATAACCACTGATTATCCTAGTCATGCCATTGTATGAAGGGCCAAAACGGGGTTTGGTGGATCGATAGGCAACATCACTTATACGTATCCACAGGGATATAAAGAATCTCCTTCCAACAACAAGACTGAACAGTTGGTCACAAGAGCAAGCTATCTAACATAAGGATGCCCCAATGGGCGGGGAGAAGAGCCCGCCCTTTATTCACAAACTGTTAGCAATGGGGAGTTGGCATTTCCACTCTCCCCATCCAGAGTGCTTCAATCGGGTGCTCTGATGGTCCCTCTCATTCCCATGAAATATTTATATATTAGTGTATATATTTATGTAAATGAAAAATAATACAATCATTCATATCTATTATATACGATCTCCATTCGGTTGATCCTGAAATGCAAGAAATGTAGTCAAGTGTTTTGGTGTAGAGCTCCGTGGTTCGCGCTTGAGCACGTTTTCGGTCGTTTTCACTGATAGCAGCATTTCACCAAAATCTTGATTTGTAGTATCCTGAAAAAGTTTGTTAAATTTTACAGAACTAACATTTATACATTTTAATTTACTGTTGCCATGGTCACTATTTGCAGCTTGATGTTGATTTTATAACATGAATCCGCATTTATTTTTGCTGGCCTAATAGTTATTGCTCCTGTGTTGAGAAAGCAGGTAAGATTTAATTGACAGAGAGTTAAAGACAAATGTACATAAAAAACAATAAGCAATGGCTAAATCATCTATGAAGTAAAATCGATAAAACAATATCATCAAATATAATGATATTGTGAGTTATGGTACAGTAATGCCAAAAATTGAACTGTAACATCAGACACTAGCCGAATGGCAAACAGCGCTGCACGAATCAAACCAGCTCAGATTTGGAAGAAGGTCTATTCGCAAACAGGAAATGAAAAACACATTAGGTAATAAGTACAAAATCCTACCATAGAGCTGCAGCTTCTTTTAATCAAGGTACTAAATACTTCTCAATCATAATGATAATTCGACATAAAGGACAAAATAATTAAAAGTATATATAACCTTTAAGGTGACCCGTAACGCTGGTAGATCACCTTTTCGTGGTGCGTTACGGGGTATCAGATCTACCACCGAACCCTGGTCTGAATTAATTCAAACTAGGGAACATATTTGTTATTTGTACCCAAAGGAACATATTTTAGTCCTTGTTACATTTTATGTCTTATGAAAAGTGACAATACTCGTTTTGCAATTGTGCGAGGATGAGCTTAGAATAAGTAAAACATGGTTAGTCTTCATTTATGTGAATTCTCATTGACTATTTGATGTTCTATAGTTTGAATTGGTTATGACTAGGGTTCTGATGCATGGTCAGTATCGGAGTCATAGTTTGTTTTCTTTGCAATGAATCTGATTTTGACTGATAAAGGGGCGCGCCTTTGAAGAGTGCTCTCACTCCTCAAAGGGTTTAAATAGCGGAAACTTTCAATAAAATTTGATTCATTGCCAACAAAACAAACAATGACAACTGTAAAAACACCGAATACCTCATCATTTCTCAATAGTGATGAGGTTAATCGACATGCACTAAACAAAGGACACGGGATATACTACAATAGATCAAATTACTGGTCTCAGTGGTTTATGTCCCGAACAGAGGAAAAAAAAAAACTTTAAGGTGAAATTGTAGAAAACAAATATTTATGTTAGAATATAAATCACGAAAACACAAGTAATGATAAAAATGATAATAATGATGATAAAGATGATAGAGATGAATGATAATGGCTATGAATAAACAATGTTCTATAAGATAAAATATATAGTGAAGGTATATTGTAATATGAACTGAAAATTACATGTGTGCCGACTGCTGTTTTGTTGCAATTGTAGACAAACTTGCGCATCCATTATGAACCAGTAAATTTAGGCAATGTATGACGGCCATGAAAAAAAAATTAAAATTTTAAATTATTTTATAATACCTGACGACCTGGAAGACCTGAAAGATATGAGAATGGAAAATTATGATATGATGTACCGGTCGCACCCCCTCACTTCACTATTGTCGGATTGACAACATTGCCCAGGCTACGCCAACCAGCGTCTCCATGTTTCAGCTGGCAGTCTTTTGTGATCATATGACTCGTGGAGGCGTGAGGTAGGAACTTGTGAAGACCGGAGGTCGGTCGCACCCTCCTGCCAAGTTGTCAACTCACCATTTGAAGCCCCTGAAGCTGTCGAGTTTACCAGATGAAAAAAGTCCTCACCCGGCTACAATTCAAAAAAGGAATTAGGAACGAGGAAGCACGCAAGCAAATCGCTGCCCGTGGGACACTTATGCTTCTATTAGCTAAGTGCAGCAAAGAATCACTGTCCCCCGTGAAGTTCCGGCTGAATCCAATCAGATGAAGGTCAAGGATGATCTAATTATGCAGTTAATGAACGCTTTCAACAAACTCAACGCCAGGATCGTCGTATTGGAGCGCAAAGGCATGCTGGAAAAGGAGAAGAATCGATCGACGAAAACCGCCAAAGACAAGGAAGTGGAAAGTGTTTCCGACAAGGAGACAGATGACAGCTTCCACCACTACGAACGGATCGAAGCTGCTACCCAGGTAAGTGCCTCCTTACCAACCGAATCAATCAAATCACATTCCAAGTTCTTTTGATAAGTGACTTAAACCGTCAATTTCCCTCTATGAGTGGCTCTTTCCAAAATCCCCGGGGATTGATAATAGAACAAATGATTGATGAATTTGACTTTGCCCTACTAAATGATGGCACCCACACCAGAATTAGTCCCTCCTCCGGCAAATCATCCGCTCTGGACCTGCCCGTCTACTCCCATAACCTCAGCCCTCAGTTGTCCTTGAACGTACATGTTTGTATTCCTTTATTATCGAGATTTGCAGCCCTGGGCTGGTTCATCTCCTATCATAGTCACTCAAATACCATTTGGGTATTTTCATAACTTAAACACTACGCCGGGTAGTGATCATCTCCCAATTGATATCGCTCTGAATCGAACCCTTCTTGTCCCATCCTGCCGTTCCAGATGTAGATGACCAAACTACCAACAGGATTTGTCTGACAGCTTAAAAAACAGACGACACTTCTGTCCCGAAACTAAATTCAAAAAAAATTCGATTCTACCATTAAACACATCCCTATAACTAAAGGCAATTCTGGCAAAAAAGCGGTTCCCTGGAGGAGTCTCCGTGGTTGCGATTTGTACTAAAACGCCGTCGTCAAAAAAATTTAGCGCTTTTCAGAGAGTGACTGTGGAGGATCGCAAAAATGTTGATGCCCACATCGCCTTTAAAATAGCTCGCCAAACAGCTAAAACTGCAAATAAACATCCTCAGCAGGACAGTTGGGATCATTTTATCACCTCCATCAACCCCGAAAGCATATGACAGGAACTGTGGGATAAAATCCATAGACTTAACAGAAACAAAAATAAGCAACCCATGAAACTTCTAGTCCAAAAACAAATTACTGACAACCCTTCCCTAATAGCTAAACATTTTGAACTAACTTCTTCATCCCTCAAACTACTCCAACCAATTTCTATCTCATAAAGTAATAGCTCTGAATAACCCCTCCCCCCCCCCACCCCTTCCATTTCACCACCGACAATAGCCTGAAGAAGACTTCACGTTTGATAAACTTGAGTGGGCTCTACGTAGAGTTCGAGGTGCATCTGCGGGTCCTGATAATATCGGTTACCTCCTCATCCAAAATCTTCCTCTGACTGGTAAAATCACACTCCTACCCTTTAAATAATAGGAAAGGAAAAACACCTTCCTCCGGGAAAGAAGGACTCATAATTCCTATCCCCAAACCCGACAAAAACAAACATGAAGCTGATAGGTTCCGCCCAAGAACCCTTTTAAACTGTATTAGTTAGATCTTCAACCGACGTCTAATGACCTTTCTCAACTCTCAAGACTAACTTCATAATAGACAAGTTGCTTTCTTCCCTGACCATAGTACCGATGACTACTTCATCGAACTGGAGCACATAATCTCCTGACACTTTTTCTATTAATTTCTATTGATCTCTCTATGGCCTACGATTGAACGTGGCATTTGCCTACCCTTAAATCTCTTGAGTGTGCTAGAGTAAATCCCGAGGAGCAAAGGAATCTGTAATACAAGTTGGTGATACTGTTCTTTAGGCTCAAACACGAAAATCAAAAACGTATCCAACATTTCCGGCGAACGCTTCAAAATCGTAGGTCGTAGTTGCAGTGGCCTGCAATACAGCCGGAATCTACAGGATGTAAAATTAGCACCACCAGAACTTCATCTTGAACAAACAGCAGTTAGGAACGGGTCGAGCTCTACAGCGAAAACCGTTACAAGCAGCGCACACGATAATGTTGATAGTATGTTGATAGTACGAGACCGCTTTAAAGTCAAGAAACCAGCCAGGTTCGACAACAAATTTGTTTATGTTACGTATGATTAGAGTGGAGGCAGTGGTGGAGTAAATCTGGAACAGTAAAATGGTTAATAAATCCTTGTTTTATATGGTACTTGCCAAGAATTTACTGCGTCGGATGAAAGTTAAAAAATAAACAAATTCAACTGCATTTCGATTGCAGTCTCAGATTTGAAAGCTCAAGAATGTCAATGAAGATAAAATAAACAAACGTATTGACATTTATTGTCGAAAAGCTGGATAGGGATGTGTAAGTGCATTCGAAGTACACAGAGACAAATTTGATTGGCAATTTTACCATTATTGGGGGTTAGGATGACTATTGCAGTATAGTGATTTTGAACCGACTATGATCATGGTCAAAACCCCGTTCATGGCCATTAAAAATAGTTGATCCAACCTTTGCCATATTGCCGGAATAGTCCTTGCTACCATGATCATAGTCAAAAATGCCATGAACGTGGTGAATTCGACCATTTTCATGGTGATTGTAACCATGATATGCGATAGTCATCCTGACCATGATTTAATTGTCGGTATAACGATAGATTTTTTTTCAGAGTAGGCGATGAATTGCAAGGTACGATCAAATAGCAAAACGAGAAGCTTCCGTTGAAAACATTATAAATGCGTGAGACCGAAAGTGTGAGACCCGACGAAGAATGTATGCTCGAATATATGCATGAGAACTACATATATGCCCAATATACAAAAAGTGTAACAAGTTAGAATGTGAGAACTATCCAGCGATCACTATTCTCAACGAGGCCTACAAAGTGCTGTCCCAGATTATCTTCCGTCGTCTATCGCCGCTAGCAATCAGATTTATGGGAAGTCATCAAGCCGGTTTTGTGAACGGTCGATCCACAACTGACCAAATCTCAACGTTCCGGAAGATCCTCCAAAAGTATTGCGAATATCAAGTCCCTGCACACCACCTATTCATCGACTTCAAGGCCGCATACAATACTATTGATCGTGAAGAGCTATGGAAGATTATGGACGAAGGTGGCTAGAATGTGTTATGAAATGTGCAGGCTTTAACAGGTGGGGTACGATTTTTTATAAATTCGACCAGTTCATCTGCTTCACTGACAACGTGGATATGTCTGCAGAACGTTCCAGGTGGTAGCTGGACAGTACACCTAGCTGAAACGGAAATGAGTTCGAGGTGGTGATGAATTTGTGTACCTCGGATATTGGTTACGTTGGATAACGACAGAGCAGCAGAGAAATTCGGAGACGCATTATAACAGGAAGTCATGCCTACTATGGACTCCACAAGACTTCGAGGTCCGGAAAACTGCACCCCCGTGCCTCAGAGTGCCTTATTAGATTTTTTCTCATGTGCGGTGTATTTTTTTCCACTCAGCACTCCTAAGCTGAAGCACACCCTTCATCGGATAAGAAGTAATTACGGCCTCACCATGCGGAGAATGCAGACAACTACTTACACAAGATTCAGATCATCATCACTCATTAGAGGGATACAAAAACATGGTTATTATTTCCAATTCGCTAGGAACGATTGCAATCCTCGAACGTTACACAGTGCACCTATTTTCCGCCCATCCAAAAGGCTTTTCTTCGCATACACATTGAGGAGAGAAGAACCTCACGGAGCACACGATGAAGCATACATAATTTCTCATCAACGTAGCAGGCGGTGCTGCACCTCCTGAGATGCAAACCTGGATGAAAACAATGGAAAAAATGGCGGTCGTATGCCTCCGTGATGAAAGAACGGTGAATGGTGGCAAAATCATGTGCATAGCGTACGTGGGGTCTTTTGTTTGTTATTGTTTTCGGTTTCTATTCGAACACAATCCCACTACAGGTGTGCTCTTTTAGCAGAGGAAAATTGAACACCATGCTGTACTGTCCGCATTATGCAGAATCACATTGAACCCTTCCTGCTCGAAACCTTTCCAGCTGCTGAAACCACCAAAAGCAAATAAAGGGGAAATTGCATTTCTCGAAGGCAAACGAGACGCCATCGTAAGCAGATTTTGAGCCAGATTCTTGATTTTCGCTTTTTGTGTTTCCGAAAACATGCACAAGACAAGATGAAACTAGGAAAGAAAGCAATAAATCTTCGCTGCCGGTATTAAGCAGCCTTGCAGCAAAACACGGCCGATGTGAGTTGCTCAAAATTTAGTCGAATTCTACTAAGGTTGAACAATTCAGTGACTGACAGAATTTTTCATCGCTTTTGTTTTGTAAAACCACACAAACCCGAATCAGCCACTGAGTTATTCTACTCGACCGTGCAGCAGCAGCTGCTGCTGCTGTTGCAGGAAAATCAATCGCTTCCAGTCTCTGACGGTCACCGTCGATTGAATGTGCTTCCCCCCATCGCATCCCACACAAACAGCCAAACATTTGCATTTTCAACCGGCGCTCGTTTCGCCAGACATTCAAACTTGGCGCTGATTGAATGCATTGGCACGTGCTATTCGTAATGCGCAAACGAGTTCACAGGAGGGCCATCGCAGTGCTTGGGTTTTCTTTTCTTCTGGAAAGCATCATCATCAGCTCGTCAGACGATGATTGCCTAAGTAGCTCGGTAGTGAGAGGCTTGATTAAATGGCTCTTCACGCGCTTGGGGCCTTATCTATGTCTATGCTTCTCCTATTTCCACCCCAGAGCTTATTGCTAGGCCTACCTTCTGTCAGCTTCGTCGTTATCTAATCGCACCCCATTCACGCATTTTCCCCCGTGAAGCACATTTTCCACGGCTTACTTGGAACGCCATGAGGGATGTACAAAGACACCAACTGGCTCTGCTCGTTTCATGCGAACAAGGGCTTACTGCGTTCATTAAATGCTTACACCCACCAGGCTTTTGCCCGGTCAGGTAGGCCCACAGACTCCAGGTTCAAAATGGAATTAATGACAGGTTCATGAGCATTCGTCGGAATGCTGTTTCTCCGGAAGGGACCGGTGCTACCGTTTGCTCTCACTTGTTCGAAATATGGGTTTAAATTTTGATTGTAATTTTGATGTATTACAACAGTGTAATCGCGATGCTTCGGGCGGTATCATCCCAAGGTGATTTATAGAGTAATTCGAATGCAACCTGATCCAACTAACGGAGGGTAACAACGTCAGCAAGGCTCGATGATTGCTTCAACTCGCATCATCGCACGTTTGTTTCCGGAGCTCATCGTTTATACTTGTTCATGGCAGGCGATGACAGATGATGGTCTTCTGCAGGGAGCATCACTACGGGAAGTTGTGAAGGTGCAACTGATGCGAACGGTGTCATTTTCAGGCAGTGACGTGCACAACATACGCACCGTTCTATAATAAACTACCAGGATTAAATTAACCGACTACAGATACTGGGCTTCCATCATCGGGATAAGAGTGATAAAATTCATTAGCGCCATGTACTGGAGCTCATTTACATGCAAATGCTACAAACTATTTAGCGCACTTGTTGCCTCGATCAGTAGTGTAGTGATAAAGCCCGATTCGAAGTAAATTTGGACGCATTCAAGTGATCACAACTCAAGAATTAGACAACATACACGGTTGATCAAAACGTCAAACAAAGGGGTATTTATTCAGATTTTAAACCATACATAACAAATTTTTACATTTCCCCGTTTCGTACGAACTATCGCACTTTACTTGTGATCGATGTCATCATAATCTGTACAGTCGCTGATGACACTGTACCGGCGAACTTTATCCAATTTAATCGCATTTGTTGTGCATTTGTCACTTATTTACCGCCTTCTCGAAGTTTTCGCTTGACAATTGCTCAATATTTTTCCATCGGTCTGAACTCAGGGCAATTCGTAGGATTAATCGCTTTGGCGAAGAAATTAAAATTGTTTGCAGCATACCATTCTAGTACCACATTAGAGTAGTGGCAGCTGTCTAGATCCTGCCAAAACATAACGTTGGTCTTTGTGTTGGTAAAATCCGCTTTTTCAGACACTCTTTAATGTAAACTTTCGAGGTAATTGTGTGAGATGTGATGGATACCTTGGTTTTAAGGCCACAACTGCGGATTCCTTGCCAAATCATTATTTTCCGAGCAAACTTATTAGCAAAAACAAATTTATTTTCAGGTAACATTTTCGCCCGGGGATTCGTTTGTAATCCATTTTGACATATGTTTCGTCATCCATTAAAATACAGCCATCAAATTGCGTCAAAACTCGTTCGTACAGTAATCGTGCTCGCTTTTTGGAAACTAAATTTTGTTTCAGGGAGCGATTCCTATGTTAACTGATACAAAAATACTTACATCCTTTTCTTGCAAGGATGTTACGCACGGTGGAAAAGTTGAAATCGTATTTCTTTGCCAAATTACGTATGGAGACACCTGGGTTGCCTTTCGCGTACCTCAACACCTTTCTTCTCAGCTCTTTGTCCCTAGTGCTACTTTTATGATAGATGCGCCGTAGCTCTATCCACACTCATAGTATCCTTGTAATGTTTGAGTACAAGACACATCGTTGACTTTGGGAATTTCAACACTTTTGCTATTTTTGAGGCAGACCACGAAGGATTCTCTAGATGTTTGTGCACAATTATCTTTCTTGTCTCAAGTTCCATGATCCGTAATTTCGAGATGCGTCGATCAATTTATTCGTATTCGACCAATTTATTCGTCAATGAAACATCAACAAATGCCTGTCAAACGTTTTTTTTTTTCAACCACCAGAGACGCGGTGGTGTATTAAACCGTGCGTCCACATTTTCTTTGAATCGAGCTTTATGATCAAAATGTTATCGATGTGAGCGTGATGCTTTTCTTACTTTTGTTTCGTCACTCCATAACATATTCCTGAAAAAAAAGAAAAAAAAGCCAACTTCGTGTTGTTCGAGATTCTCGAGATAATGTTCAGCGAAAGTCAGCCTTCTCCTACGATTCGATTCCGATACGAATGGTATTTTTTCTGGCAGCAAGGGCTCGGTATTTGAAATTAATCAAACGGTTTCGGATTGTCCTAGTTGTCACTTCAAGCCCTTCAAGCCCAAGCTGCTTTTTGATGGCTGTAGATGTAATGAAAGCATCCTTTTTCATCATTTTCAGTATCCGGTAGCCATCTCTAGCATTGGTCTGTTTCCTTCCTCGAATCACTGATTGTTTTTTCGAGTTTTCATAGCGCTTGTGACCATATTCTATAAGCAGCCAATGGTTTCTGCGATTTCTTTAAAAGTTTTACCTTCATTTCGTAGCTTTTTTTTATCAGCCATCTCTCAGCTGAGTCACAATGGCTACCTCGGCCCATTGTCTGGTTACAAAAAGCAAAACTTGACACAATTTCATAAAATACATGTTTAGCAGTTTTAAATAATTACTTTTGCTCACAGACAACCATACCAATTTGTTTTTTAGTGATAACTTCTAATTTCAATCATTTTTACAAAAAGATTTAAATTTCAGGCAAAGGTAACGTCCTTGGTTCGAGTACTACTTTACCCATGCCCTTTCGCTCAATGTTCAATACTTATTTTCTATTTCCAACCTACCGTACACTGACGGAACTTCCAACACTTTCTCTTCATATCGTTCATTCTAGCGAACATTACTGTCCACTCTTGGTACCTCATGGTGATGAGCGAACATCTCCTTCTACATCATTGAAAGTTCAGTTTTTGGAAATGATTTTAAGTTTTACTGGAGAAATATATACTCATTCGATGTGTACATACATTCGTCGACCGATCGACGACCGCGTTCACGGAAGAACAACTACATCACCTCAACAAGGGATTAAGATACGCGGTTACAACCAAGCCCGAAGTGGAGCAGATCACCATCGACGTGGAGACAGCAATTACACTCACTCTTCCAACATCGTTACAAAACACAGCCACGGCTATCACTTCAAACATTATTAAGGACGGACAGAAACAAAAACACAACAACAAGAAGGAAATTCCCATCGTTAAGTAACTGAAGTCAATGCCTGCTTTCTACCTAAAAGCAGACAATGGCAACAGAGTCGTCATCATACATAAGGAGGACTACGACAAGCAGATGGATTCTAAGATCAATAATGGTCCTTATAGGCAGCTTCAAGTAGACCCCCTACCAAACATGGTGCAACACGTGGATAAAACACTAAAGGAGTTTAAAGCAGTACTAGGGTATGCAGCAGTCCGTCTTCGCGAACCAAACGCCATCCTTCCCAGAATTAAAGGCCTCCCTAAAGTCCAGAAACCCGGAAACGAAATTAAGGGAATTGTTCCATCTGTGGGATCTCCAGCCCATAATTGCTAGTAAAAGAATTCCAAGGCATCTCCGAGCAATTCCCAACAAGCTCAGTTCGTAATTATCAAGAATTTGTACAACAGCTACAGTCATAAATATACAGGTCATGTAAATGATAATGAAGTAATGGTATCTTTTGTCGTCAAGGCCCTTTTTTCTAACGTACCGATCAAGGAAACAATGGACCTTCTAGAAGATTGGCTTCTAAAACAAGGAGATGGCAGCAAAAGATGCGGATATACCTTATACTGCCTCGACTTTGCATGGAACTACATCACTTTCAGAGGTTCATTCTATAAACAATTAAAAGGAGCATCTAAGGTAACCCTCTATCCCCATTCCTCTGTAATCTGTTTATGGCGAATCTGGAAACAATCCTAAAAGCGGAAGGATTACACCCAACTCGTTGGTGGAGATACGTCGACGATATGTTCGCCGTAGTGAAACAAGATGATCTCCCCTTAATTCTTCAAGCAATCAACAATCTCCACAAAGACATTAAGTTCACTCATGAAATAGAAAAAGATGGTAAACTTGCATATCTCGACCTTCTAACGGGTGTCCACTAAATAATGAGAACGAAAAGAATGGGTCAGGAAAAAAATACCAGTGAAGTTTTGTTCAAACTGATTTATTTTATTAAAAGGGTCAACTTAAATCTTCAAACTAAGTTTAGTGAATATTGTCATATGGTCCGTGGTCCGCCGTGCGCGCTGGCTTAGTCGTTATGCTGGAACATGACCGTTGGACGGCAGCCACATCGATTTTTCGGATGCAGCTTTTGATCCTGTTGGTAAGTTGCTTGGTGTTCTTGGCCTTCCAATTATCCTTGTATACCATGGAGCTCAAAAGACCGAAGAAATCCTCGATAGGAGGGCACTGTGGCAAATTTGTCGGATTCCGGTCTCTTGGGACATATGGTATATTTTGGCTCTCCAAAAACGTTAGCGTTTTTTTGCGTAGTGCGATGATGCCTTGTCCGGCCAAAACACGTATTTGCCATCCGAGTGATGTTGTTTAAGAAATGGGATGAGTATTTTCTGCAAACACTCTCTTTGGTACACCTCCTGGTTGATGGCCAAACCGCTTGGTTTGAACCACGGCTTCGAAATACCCTTATCGGATATTACGATGTATAACATAACCTTCGATTCAAATTTGTGCTTGAACTTATACATTACTTTTGGAGGAGTAGTAGATTTGTCCTTAGTGTAGAATCGGTCGTTTCCCGGTATCTGAGACTTCGAAAGAGGAAAGTAGCTTTCGTCGTCCAGAACGAAAGATTTTCCGCCGTAATTCCGAGTCATCCAGCGGCATTGGGATTTCACGGTTTGAATCTGCTCATCTGTGTACTCTGGGGATCTGGTTTTCTTTCTACACACTATTCCTTCTTTCTTTAGCGTCTTGCAGATGAGTGACTTCGAACAATGGAACTTTCGGGCTGCTTCCCGTTGACTTACCGAATCCTTGTTGTTGAACATGCTGCACTGCGAGCGGGTTACTTCTTCCGGGTTACTCTCATGCATGCCAGGATACGGTATACGGTGGATACCGGAACTTTTTCACGACAAAAATGGTCCACCGTGTATTTTTTTCCACGATCTTCGTTCGCTTGAAAGAATTGAACAACGCGCGCGCGCAGTTCTTCCTGTTTCGACGGCATGCTGAACACGACTGAACATGTTAGAGTGAAATAAGAGTGTATGAAAATTTTCTGGAGAGTGCAACGATTCATTCATCTAAAGTGACATTTCTATGCGGCCGTTTTTGTTCTGATGGAAAAGTATTGAAATCATTCTCATTTTTTAGTGGACACCCGTTAGTAGTGAGAATCATTGTCATCATCTCCTTTAGAGTTTGAAATCTTCAGAAAACCCACAAACACCCAAAAAGTTATCCCTTACAACTCAAACCACTCTTTTCGGCACAAAATGGCCACTTTCCACCACATGATCGACCGGATGTTGACCCTTCCTCTCAATAAAACCGGAAAAGCCAAAGAATTATAATATATCAATAGTTACGAAAAGAGGACAAATCAAGAGATCATCAACAAAAAAAAACATCTTCAAAGGAAATCGAAAACAACCCTCTTCGATTCACCTGAACCCCTGGAACGTGTAGCCGTCCCCTTCGATAAAGACATTACACAAAAGCTGAAACCACGACTTAGGGAATTTGGTTTAGACTTAGTTTTCTTTGGTTTGTTGTTAGGCTTTACCACAGGTTCAGTAGACATATTAGGCAGAGCAGGGGTATACAAAATCAAGTGTAAACACTGCAGCAAACAAAGAGAACCTCGGCAACAAGAATCAAAGAGCATCTAGCGAAGGTTACTAAGGCCGTCAAACAGTATGAGAAAGGAATTCCACATAACTTCAAATCAACAATTGCAGAACACATCTTCACGGAAAATCACGACATAACTACGAATAAAATCACAATCTTACTACCCTGGAAATCAACAAACTACAGAACACAAATCTACTAAACAAAGACCAAGGTACGGGGACACATGGCTTTTCAACAATTATGAGTACACCTTTGAGGTTCTGTATGAAAAAGACTATGACTTATTTTGACAGCTGTTCAGTGTCAATGTGTTGCATGCCTTGTGAACAAACGAAAACCTTCATTAAAAGTTCAAAGAAAAGCAAAAATCGATTGTGACCAAGTACTCCACTGAAAAGGGATTGTCGCTAAGAAAATTAGCAAAACAAGAAGGTGTGACTGTGCGGTACAAAATGCAATCAACCGGTTTGTGATGCATAACACATTGCCGGCCGTGGTAGAAAAACAGGTGCGTCAAACCCAAATTTTTGGACAAATAAATTTGCATTTTTGAAGGAAAAAAGGAGGTATCATCAGAGATTGCACAAAAAACTGTAGAACGACGATTGAAATGGTCCTACGCGCAAAGGAGCGAAACTCCCTGAAGACGTACCGGAAACAAAAATGTCCGAAACGCAGTCAAATTCAGGCGGATGCCGTGAAAACTCAGGCTCGGAATCGTTACAACGACGTTTTAAGCAAAAATGACATGTGCATTAAGATGGATGACGAGACGGACGTCAAATTGAACTACAGGGCACTTCCAGGAGCTCAGTTTTACACCGTAAAAATTCGGAGAAAGCTATTGTTTGCAACAAATTTGTAAAAAAGTTGTTGGTTTGGCAAGCAACTTTCCAATGCGGTATGAAGTCGACACCAGTTTTCACTACCGCAAATATGAACGCCGAAATTTACCGGAAGGAATGCCTGCAGAAACAAATTCTGCCACTATTCCGAAAACACAAAGGATCGACACTAGGCTGATGCAAAATTCGAAATATTTGCTCCCCTAAGCTTAATCGACGCCAATTTGGGTCCTGATAGTCCCCAAAAAATTTGAACACATTTGGTTTTAATTTGGCTTTGCACACGCTATTCAAAGTTTGTATGGGAATTAGTATGAAGAATCTCTACTAAAAATTGTTGAATAACTATTTTTGTATAAAATTTACATGTCAGGTATCTTTGGCATTTTGATAGTTGACAACTTACACTGTATGAATGTATATAAGATTTGGTTTAAGGACATAATATCAAGATGTTAGGGATCTGGAAATGTAAGTTTGAGATTCTTCATACTAATTCCCATACAAACTTTGAATAGCGTGTGCAAAGCCAAATTAAAACCAAATGTGTTCAAATTTTTTGGGGACTATCAGGACCCAAATTGGCGTCATTTAAGCTTAGGGGAGCAAATATTTCAAATTTTGCATCAGCCTAATCGACACTGTTTTGGCCTGATTTGGCATCCTGCTACTATGCGCCTGCCACCTTAGACTGGTATGAAGAGAACAATGTCCAATTTGTGGAAAATGCGATGAATCCTCCAAATATTCCGCAAATAAGGCCCATTGAGATATTTTGGGCTTTGATGAAAGGAAAGCTGCGGAAGAAGGCTAGAGGAGCAAAACAGACTGGGTAAATGTAAGCAAAACCATCAACGGAATGGTTGTGCAAAATCGAATGAGGAACATCAAGAAGAAGGTGCGAGAGCTGGCCAGATCTACGAAAAATTAAATGAATACTGATGTAAGGTCAATAAACAATGTGAATGAATTTGAGTTGCGAAATAACTAAAAAATATTTAAGTTCAGCAATTTTTCAGTGTACTCATAATAAACGATATAGTGTCTGTCAAGTTAAGCAATAAAGGTAGATGGAATTAAATGGAAATTACTAATCTTTCTTCTCATTTTTTAGTTACAGGTATTCCACTAAACAGCTTACACTTTCCAGGAAACATCGACACGTTTGGGATGGGTTGTATTGGCGATTCCTGAGAACGATGATAATGAATACACGGGAACAAAACCGGTTCTGTTTTCATGAACAAAAAATCATGAAATGAACTTTTATCAGATGCGAGTCATGAACTTTGGAAGCGTTGTTTTCCCTCAATTCTAAAGTTGTTAATCAAGGATCTATTCAAGAATAACAATAGCGTAGTTAGTACAACCACCATGTACTGTCACAGTTCTTCACATCAACACTAGGTTTAAATCCTGACGGTGGGTTTATTTCTTTTTTGTTTACATTTAGAATCGTAAATTTGCCAGATTCATAAATAAAGTTTTCCGTATGAGGAATTCACCTCATGGTTTTAACCCGTTTGATTCATGATTTCATTCCGGGGAACAAAAAGTTCATGATATCATGAATATTGTTAATGATGTATATTCATTACACGAAGCACAACATATTCATGAAAGCATGCCCTGTTTTATTCATTTTGTAAATGTATTTGTATTGAAAATTATTCATCTGTCAATAAATAGTCTTAATGACTAAACTATTTAAAATACCTATATATTAAGGCTAACTCAACGTTTTTATCCGATTCGCAAAACGTCCCGATGGTTCTTCAGATTCAAATAGTTTCTCGACTGCAGTAAACACACGAATACATGCTGAAATCGATTCATTGTATCTACACACAGTTCGGTGAAACCATAGACTAACTCTAAGACCAGTAGGTCCCGAACAAATACGATTTTTTTCTTGGCTCAGTCAGTTGGCTAGCACATCGGTCCCAAGCTCGGTCCCAAGCTTAATAATGCGCCCCTTAAAATGAACTCACACGAACACACTCTCAAATATTCTTCCAAAATAACACAGCAAATCAAAACAAAGGCGCAAATGTGTATAACAAGGTGCTGGCTTCAAGGTGTACTTCGGACCAAGGGGTTCTACAACAGGGAACCAATCTCACTAGTTGCATATTGATTGTTGGTTAAACCTTGGTTGCAGTAACGTTGAGTTCCGTAAGGTTCTGTTCGGTACACGAAAGTTCAACATAGAAAGTAGAAAGTAGATCGGAGGAATCTGCTTCACCATTCAACAGTTTAGCAATAAACAACGACTGGTGTATTTTTCAACGTCATTCCAGTGTGTCCAAATCTAGTAGTCGGCATCTATCAGGATACGATGGTAAGTTTTCAGGATCTCACCACGACAAATTTTTCAGAGCCAGACGGGTAAACCGCTTCTGAACTCGTTCGATTCTGAGGCACCACGTGACCTGGTAAGGCTGCCATACCACCGACGCGTTTTCCAAAATTGGACGGACAAGTGGACAGTACAATGACTTCCAGCATTGTGGGTCCGAAAAAACCCTTCGCCACTTTGGAAATAAAGCCCAACTGTCGAGTTGCTTTTGACATTATCGCAGAACGGTGTAGCTCGAAAGTCATTTTTGAGTCTAGCTGAACACCCAGATCAGTCACACTGGTAACTCTACTAAGGGACTGTTCATAAACCACGTAGACCGAAATTTCACACTTTCAACCCAAACAAACGTAGACTTTTTCGAAACACCTCCCCCCCCCCCTTCCTCCTTAATTGTCTACGTGGTTTATGAACAGCCCCTAAGAGTATTGCCATCAATGTAGTAGTCAAACAAAATTGGATTCTCCATACGACGGTTTTCACCCCAAATCGTATTCGGAGTTGGCAGCACCATCTCAGATAACAAGGAAACTTGCTGGGTGTGTAGAGTGGACAGTTGCCCAAGAGTGGACAGTTAATATTTGCTAGAATTAAAGATGTGAAAGGAAAGTCTTGATAGGTTGAAAATTGAATTGAAGTACAGCAACTGTTCGCTTACTGTAACGCACACAAAGGGAATGCTAGATTTGCCCAAAAATAATGGGATATTTCATGTAAATTTAAGCCAGATAACGCCTGAATCCGGCCTGTTGTATGAAAGATTGCCAATATTGCTGTATGGCGCATGAAAAGTTGCAAACAATTTCGTTGTTTACGCCTGCTTTAGCTTGGATTTAAACGAGGGGATATTTTACGAGCTTATTAAAATTAATTATTTTTTTCTGTGTGGGCTATAGCCCAGTTAAAAAGCAAATAAACTTAAAAATCTGCATTTGACATTTTATTGTCAAAAGCAGCAAGGGGGATGTTAAAGTCAGATAAGGCTCGTGGAGGAGTGAAAAATTATTAAATTGTACGAAATTGAGTCGAAATTCCATACAAACTGAGCCAAATATGTTTCACAATCGGGTGCACAATAAGCTACATTGCAATAACGTATAAGGCATAAAAACATTATTGAATTTATGTAAAGCTTGCTTCAGATAGAATTGGAACAAAAACAATTGCCTGTACTTCAGTTATTTATTATTGAATTCAAGATCTTTTGTTATACAAATGTAGCGTTTTCGTCATAATTTTGAGAAAAAATACGAATAAAATTATTCGTCACGGTTTCGAAGGAATTCTCGAATTTTTCCTGTAACACGGATCATTAGGCGGCGCACACCTTCTTCGTCCATCGTTTTAGCTATCTTATTCCACCAGGTCTTCATCTGATTGATGTCTTTGACAACCTTTCCCTTTGCTTTGAGTCTCCTCTTCATGATTGCCCAGTATTTCTCAATAGGGCGGAACTGGGGGCAGTTGGGTGGGTTAAGGTTTTTCGGAACAACCTGGACCCCTTTCTCTGCATACCATTCTTGAACGACTTTGCTGTAATGCTGTCGTGGGATCGAATGAACGGCAAAATTCGTTTTTGGAGACACTCTTTTTGGTATAGTTCCGACGTCATTGTCTTATTTGTAACTAAAACTTTCGTTTTTTTGCCACAGCTGCAAATGCCGTGCCAAATCATGAATTTTCGTGCAAATTTGTCGGCAACATCCATCGGCTGGAACATCCTCCCGAGCCGTTGCCAAGTAAAATTTTTGACCTGGGATTTGCCTGAGGTCAGCCTTGACATAGGTTCCATCGTCCATCAGAAGACACCCGTCGAACTTGGTCAGCACCTGGTCGTATAGCTTCCGAGCACGGATTTTGGCCACACTGTTCTGTTTTATGGTCCGATTTGGCTGTTTGCTAGCTCGATACGACTTGATTCCTTCCCGGAGTCGAGTTCTCCTCACGGTACTATGGGCAGCACCGAATTTTCTGGTCAAATCACGGTCCGACAGATTGGGATTCCTCTTAATCATCTTCAAAATCTTACCACGCAGTTTCCGGTCGACAGTTCCACTCCGACGATTGGCTTGAGGCTTCCGAACCGTCGTCAATGTTTCCTTATACCGTTTGATAACGCGCCATACGGTATTTCTGGGCAATTTCAGCAGTTTAGCTAGCCTAGATGCAGAACACAATGGATTTTCCAAATAACTGTGCACAATTTTTTCCCTTCTTTCGGCTTCCATGTTGATTGTTTACAAAGTACAGTCGATTTGCGGAATGTCAAAAATACATACGTGAAGCTGACAAAATTCCCGACACGTGGGCGACAAGAACTTCCAAATCCGTCCACCAGGAGCGCCACAATATGAGCAAAAGTTTGTTCCAATTCTAAATGAAGCAAGTCTTACAACATTCTATACAGCTATAACCACTAAACTGTATAGCGACTGAGGCATTTTTAATATAAAGGTTTTTGAAAAGCTATAACAAAGCTAAAAAATAAAACTGTGTAAGAGAAAACATAATGATAATTCAAAAGCTTAACCGATTAATTTCTTAGCTTCATAAACAAGCTGTGTAAATGCAGACAAACATTGATCGTATAAGAGCTTTCTTTTCAAAATATGCAACTGAGTGCTAAATATTGTGTTAAAGCTGTGTTACATTACGCATAAGTACTGTATCGACTTTTTAATTCTGCTCATATCTTATTGAGTTTTACATGCTTTTACACAATTATAAAACAGCTTATAAGTTATAAACTTCGGCTTAGCCAATTAAAAATGTTAGTTGGGTAGCATACTCCACAAATAGTATAATGAAAAACGTAAAAGTGATTGAAATATGAATGAAAGAGAAAGTTATCAAAGAGAGTCTCTCAGTGCTACATTCGCCCTAATGAAAAAAAAAGTCCCTAGTTATGTTCTTGCAAATTAAATTTAATAAAGTACATAAGAAACCAAAAATAAATTCACTTGTTCCAAATATTGCCGAAAAACCGCTCAACCGCTTCAAAAACTCCGCAAACGAATCTTCCACCCGGATTCAAGCAGCTACTTAGTTAATCAGAGGTGTAAATGATTCGTTCTAATAGTATGTAACGCAATTTCTACTTTTCAACTCCCTCTTTCCCCTACGTAAAAATATAGAATCTGTACTAGATATTCAGATTATCACATCAGTTTGTATTACTAGCTGTGAGCAATCTGATGAAATTCGGTTCGGAGAGAAAGAGAAAGACAGAGAGAGAGATAAAAAAGATAAGAAAAATATAACTGAGCATACCTTTCGTAACTACAGGCACAATCAACAAGGATATGAGCCATAAAGAGAGGCTGCAGAAGCAAATGCTACTCGTAATCAAAAACTATAGAAAAATACCTATGTTCTGGCCCGATTTGGCATCATGGTGGTACGATGTAAATCAAGTAACTGTTGTACCAAAAACAGCAAATCCGCCAAATTGTCCAGCGAAAAGTCCAACCGAGAGATATTGGGCTCTAATAAAGCGGAAGCTTTTTCAGAAGAAAAAAACTAATCAAAGATATCAAACACTTTCAACAAATTTGGACAAAGACGGCCACCTGGAAGGGTCTGAACAAACCCGAAGTTCGAAAATACTATTCAAAAACCGAATAACTAAGTTTAAACTTCGTGAATTATGTCCCATGAATCTAAAGTAAACAACAACAATTGAAATATAATGCGAAATTTGTGTTTTCCTTAAGTTTTGAGGTATCCGGATAATTGTGGATACAGACCCTAAGCAGTTCAAGCCAATCAAATAGAAAGATTTTGAGTGAATTGGGAAGTATTCTCCAGTCTTCGGTACCAATACTGGTCACAAATTCAGATAAAATTAAACCTAGTCGGATACAATTGGAATTTAATAAAACCAAATTCCATTCCAGCCAAAGCCCGAACGAGAACAATTCGCACCAATCCAAAACAGATACATCGCAATGCCATTATTCTTCATCAGTTGTAACATGTTTGTCGTGCATTTGAAACATTGCATGGAATGCTGAATCATCCGTATTTACGTTCCGCCCGATTTGAAACAGATTTATCCAGCTTGATAAGGTCATGATTCCAAAATAGCGAACCACACAGCATGCCATGATGCAACAGAGTGTCACCTGTTCAAACGTCAAAGCCTGCTTTGCATTTGCTGTAGTATTTGTTGCCGTTGACTCCGTTCCCTCATGTCCGCCATTGTGTGCAGCAAACTTGGAACCAACGCTCGGTGGTTCCTTCGGTCGAAAGTGCAATCAACATTTTCGAAATCGATGGCAGCAGGAGAGTAGGTATCTAAACCAAACACCATAAAGGTTCCGATAGTTTGCAGGGATGTGGAGCATGGCCAAACGACAATCAAAATCCCATTTGTAAACAGTGATTTTACTACGTGCTCAATTGGACGTCGTTTGCTGTCCTTCCAGTTTGGCACGCCTTCGTACCGCAAATCATGTTCCAGGTAATAATGTCAATGACTAGCAGCGTGAGTCGTATGATTAGCAAACATAGCCAAAGGAACGTGAGTAGAGATAAGTGTTAAATTATGCTATTTGGTTTGTTTGCCCTCATAAGGCCCTACATTCATGCGAGGAAAAATGCTGTCAGTCTATGAAGAGTCTTTAATGGAAAACCCAGGAATAAAAATTACGTAACTCCCAAAACACACCAACCAGGTCCTGTTGGAACTGAACTGGGTAGGTGGAAAGACGACTGAATGCCGAGGTCGAAACCCTCGCGACAGACGACCAATCGACGGGTGGAAAAGAGCTGTTGCTCGGCAGCTGGTTCAAAGCCAACTATGCATTATACAAAAACCAGCCCACGATGACGCCGACGACGACGACGACGACGCCGAAGAAGACTCACGTGACCCATCGGGTGGATGCGAGCGAGCGAACACAGCAAGCGGATGGAGCTTTTTGAGCACCCGTCTGAGTTCTCCTCGTGCTCAGTGAGCTCCGGGACGCGAGCTTTTCATTCAAAGTATTACATAACCTCCACCAGCATTACGCGAACGGGGAGGTGGGAAAAGCTTCTCTTGTTGCTTTGCCATTCTTGAACTGTTGGGTTTGGACGGCCTTCTACCTGCCTCACTACCGAGGACACCGAAGAAGCATGGGTTAAAATATTCCAGTCACCCAGTCTACTTGGATGAGTTGATGAGTTCTGTTTTTTTTTTTTCATTGCCCTTCCTCTTTCGGTTGGACGTGAGCTTGTCTTGTATGCCGATACCTAAAACCAGGCAAAGGCGCAGTAATTATTCAGGGATTTCTCATTCGAGGACTTCTGTTCCCCTCCTTCGGCGTGTTCCATCGGCGGTCTCTCTTCCTGGGGGCTCTGACGTCGGCCCACAGAAGGCTATCAGCTAAGCATGAAGCAAGTAAGGAGATAATGAACTTGAATATGAGGTAGGATTGATTTTCTTCTCTTTTTTTTCGCTCGCAATTGCGGCCATATCATTACGGTTGGGAAGGTCAAAAACGTGGGTTGAAAAATGCATTGGAGGATTTTTTATCGGTTCGAGTTTTGAGCAATAATAATTGCAGAAGAAGTGGAAGACCGGAGGTAACGGTGATTGAAATGATTGCGTGCACGCAATTTTTAAATGTGGGGTAAAATATTTTTGTTGAAACTTTAGGCCGGGAGTATGATGATCCCGGACATGGAACAGTTGTTATATCAATTGCTGATTTCGAGCGCTTCTTATCTTCTTTTAGCATTTCAAGCTTATTGCTTTCACAATTCGCTTATTACTTGCTCTCAACTCAGTGTTCTAAATGGACTTCCACAGTTATTAATTGAGAGCTTTCGATGCCAGGTACCCTTTTTGCATTAGTTTGATTGTGTGGCAAGTACGAATGTCAACAGCCAGGAAAATCAAAAGCCGGAAGCCTCAGCGATGATCAAAGGAAAAGACAGCGATTTCAATCAAAACCCCAATCTCTCCGTCCGAAACCAACGTTAAGGGAGTCTTCAAACTACTTCCTGAGCAGGAGTGTTGAAAGTAAGCTGGTAAAGCAAAGCAGACAAGTATTTTAAAACATATGAAACAGTCACTTAGAAGTATCCGACTGCAAATTACCTGTAGCTTGAAAGGTGACTTTTTCATTACTACGGGGACCGTCAACCATGAAATTAAAATGAGGGAGTGTCTGGAAATATGTCGGCTGTCTTTTCTTCAAACCACACTATTGTTCCGTGCTGTTGTGGCCGGATTTGGTATCATTATGGAAAAAGTCCATGAAGTAGTATTCCACGGATAACAACCCTCCCAGCGCACCAGATATTTGCAAAAAAGGAAATATTGGCACTGTTATGCAGAATTTGAAGAAGACTCAGAAACTGTTGGATGCGGGAAGCACTTCAACAATGGTGTTCTACGGCAAAAAAAAAAGACCGAAAGACCCGGCAGTTTGGATTTGATCAAGTGGGAGCTTTCCGGATCTTTTTCGGTATTTTATACTAATAGAATGTTTTTATTTAAAATGTAAATCTGTTTACAAGCATTCTTTCAGAATCAGAATTCAATCAGAATTTTTAACATTTCACCCTTGTTTTGGTATCCTTACAGTTCTCCGAAAATAATAACTTATTTTATTCCTTAAAGTTCGTGAAAGTTTTAATGTTTCAGAAAAGTATTTCAAATTGAAAGGAAATAAGTGAACAAACTACATAAAACATCTCCTTAAAATATGTTTGAAATCGTCAATCGAATTTTGAAATTTTCGGAAAGCTTCGCAAATTTCAATACAGTCTGAACAAACTTCGAAAAATAATCAGCCTTTATAAGGAAAGACTCTTATCGTTGTGCTTGAAACCTGGAATAAGTTACAGCCGGGTCACACCAGTGAATATTTCTAGCATTCAAACCGGAACTCGGACTTAGTATAGCGCACCTCACTTCCAAGAAGTTCATCAAACTTCCGCGAGTTTCAACAAACTTTCGAGAAGTTCACTGAACTTTTGAGGAATTTAACAAACTTCCAAAATTTTCACTGAACTTCCTGAAGTTCACCGAAGTTTCACTGAATTTCCGTGAAGCTCATTTAAACTTCACTGAATTTCCGAGAAGTTCACCGAACTCCCGCAATATTCAATAAACTACCGAATAAACTTTCGAAATATTCAACAACATTCCAAGAAGTGAATTTCAAGAAGCGAACTTCAAACAAATTCATCGAATTTCCGAGATGTTTACTTTAAAAAAACACCCAGCTTTCAAGAGCTTCCGAACTATGAGAAAATGTACCGAACTTTCGAGAAGTTCACCGGATCTCCCAGAAATTCACTTAATTTTCGAAATCTCAACAAACTTCGAAGAAGTGCACGGAACATTAAAAAAAAATCATTGAAGTTTCGAGAAGTTAACTGAACTTCCTAGAAGTTCCGGAACTTACAAGAAGAGCATTGAGCTTTCGAGAAGTTCACCGAATTGCCGAAAAGTTCACTAAACTTCAACGAGCTTCCAAGAAGATCGATTAACCTCCGAAAATTTATCCAAACTTCGAAAAAGTTCAATAAACTTCCGTAAAAATCACAGAACTTCCGTAAAGTGAACTCCGTAAGTGAACTCCGAGAAGTTCACCAAACCTCGGAGTAGTTTATCAAACATCCGAAAAGATTACCGATCTTCCGGGATGCTCAGTGATTTTCGAGAAGTTCACCAACGTTCCGAGAAGTTCACCGATCTCCCAAGAGGTTCACCAAACTTCCATAGAAGTTCACCGATCTTCCGTGAAAGTGCACCGAACTTCCGAAAAGTCCATTGAAATTATGCGAGATGTTCGCTGACCTTCCAAAAGGTTCACCAAACTTCCTACAAGTTCACCGAGCTTCCGAAAAGCTCACCGAACGTCGGAGAAGTGCAAATGAACCTCCAAAAAGCTCACACAAACAGCCGAAAAGTTCACCGAACTTTCGAGAAGTGTTTCACCGAACTTTCGAACACCTCTCGAAGTTCGCTGACTCTCGGATGTTTGCTGAACTTTCGTTCGTAAGTGGCACCTTCATTTCGAGAAATACACCCAGCTTCCAAGAAGTTCACCGGACTTCTGACAAAATCCTCAAACTTCTGAGAGTCTAACTTCCGAAAAGTTCATCTATAAAGTTCAGCGAACTTCCGAAGGCGTCCAGTGAACTATCGAGAAGTTCATCAAATTTCCGAGCAGATTCACCGAACTTCCAAAAACTCAGAAAAATTTCCGAGAAGTTCATCAAATGTCCGAGCAGTTCACTGAACTTCCAAAAAACTCAGCAAACTTCCAAGAAGTTCATCGAACTTTCGAGAAGTGAGTTTCTCTGAACCTTCGAACACTTCTCGGAAGTTTGCTGGACTTCTAGGATGTTTGCTGAACATCTCGGAAATTCGATGAACTTCGGTGAACTGAATTTCTGAGAAGTTCGCCGAGCTTCGGAGAAGTGCACCAAACTTTCAAGAAGTTCATTGAACTTCGAGGAAGTGAACCCTCTTTCGAGAAAGGCATGCACTTCCAAAAAGCTCAATGGACTTCCGAGAAGTTTACTGAACCTCCAAGAAGTTCATCGAACTTTCGGAAAGTACACCGAACATCCAGGAAGTTCAGGAAACTTCGAGAAGTTCATCAAACTTTTGCGAAGTGCATTGTATTTCCGAAAAATGCGCTGAATTTTCGAGAAGTTCGGTGACTTTCTCGACAGTTCGATGAGCTTCTCGGATGTTCGGTAAACTTTTCGGAAGTTCAGTGCACTTCTCGGAAGTTATCTGAACTTCTAGGAAGTTCACTGAACTTCGGTGAACCGAATTTCTGACAAGTTCACCAAGCTTCCGGGAAGTGCAACAAACTTTCGACAAAATCCCCAAACTTCCTAAACTCCACTGAACTTCCAAAAAATTCACTGAGCTTCCGAAAAGTTCACAGAACCTCAAAAAAATTCACCAAACTTCCGAGAAATTCACCAAACTAATGCAAAGGGCATCCACTTCCGAAAAAGGCACCCACTTCGAAGAAATTTACTGATTAGCCGAAAAGTTCTCCAAACTTTCGAGAAGTTCACAACTTCTTCATCTTCTTTTTAGCTTCAGACTTCAAGCTTGTTGCTTGCTGTCAACTTAGTGTTCTAAATGCACTTCCACAGTATTTTATTGAGAGCTTACACACTTGGAAAATTTTACAGTATTCGGTAATTTTTTACCGAACTTTCAACAGCTGAACGTTCGGTAACCCAATTTACCGGACTTCGTTAAAATTTTACATTTTTTCTAATTTTTTACAGATAATTGTAAAGTTTCACCTTGATCCGGTAAACCGAATGTTCAGCTGTTGAAAGGTTTGGTAAAAAATTACCGAATACTGTAAAATTTTTCAAGTGTGTATGATGCCAGGTACAATTTTTGCATTAGTATGATTGTGTGACATTTTAACGAAAAATCCTAGACCAGACCGGGAACCGAACCCAGCCACCTCCAGCATGTTGTTGCTTTGTAGCTGCGCCATTACCATCTGAGCTAAGGGAGGACCCAAGAAGAGAAATTCACCACACTTCTGGGAAATTCACCGAACTTCCTAAAAATAAATCTAACATCCGAGAAGTGCGCCAAACTTTCGAAAAGTTCACCAAAATTCCAAAAAGAGCAAGCATTTCACCGAACTCCTGCAATGTTCAATAAACTACCCAGAAGTTCCCTGAACTTCCGAAATGTACAACGAAATTCCAAGAAGTGCACTTACCTTCCTAAAAGTTCACCGAACTTCCTAAAAGTTCACCGAACTTAAAAAAAACACCCAGCTTTCGAGAGCTTCCAAACTTTGAGGATGTGTACCAAACCTTCAAGAAGTTCACCAAATTTCCGAAAAGTTCACTTGCGAACATCCATGAAATTCACCGAACTTCAGAGAAATTCACATTCAATTTCAACAAACTTCGAACATAATCATAAAATTTTCAAGAAGTCGGCCAAACTGTCGAAAAGTTCACTGAACCTCACCGAGCTTCCGAGAAGTTCAACTAACCTCCGAAAATATATCCCAACTTCGAAGAAGTTTACAAAACTCCCGAAAAAATCACCGAACCTTCAAGAAGTTCAGAAAACTTCTGAGAATTTAACGTTTTCTTAGGAATTTCAGCGTACTTCTGAATAGCTCACAGAATTTTAGAGAAGTTTACAGAACTTCCCGGACTGTATCAACTTTATCACTTGATCAAAGAAAACTGCCAAGAAGCCCAGAAAACTTCCGAAAAGTTCAAGGAACCTCCGAGAAGTTTACGGAATTTCTTGATAATTCTCTGAACTTCTGGCACATTCGCTGAATTTCTGGTTGTATAGAAATGTTCCGATACTTCTGAGAAGTTCAACGATAAGCTTCGAAAAAACCAACGTGAATTTTACAGAGGTTCAACGAGAACATCCGAGCAGTTCAAAGAGAACTTCCAAGAGATCAAAGAGAACTTCCGAGAAGTTCGCCAAACTTCTTGGAAGTTTACCGAACCTCCTAGAAGGGCACCTAGCTTCCGAGAAGTGCATCGAACTTCCGAAAATCTCACCCGTCTTCTGAGTAGTATACTGAGCTACCAAAAAAAATCCGTCAACTTCCAAGAATATCAAAAAACATCCGAGAAGTTCAAGAAACCTCCGAAAAGATTACGGAATTTCCTAAAAATGATCAGAATTTTTGGCATATTCGCAGAATTGCAGGCTGTATCGAAATGCAACGGCACTTCCAAGAAGGTCAACGGTGACTTCTGAGAAAACCAACGTGAACTTTCTAGAAGTTCAACAAGAACTTTCGAGAAGTTCAGAGAGAACTTCCTAGGAGATCAAAGAGAACTTTCGAGAAGTTCACCACACTTCCGGGAAGTTCACCGAGCTTCCGAGAAGTGCACCTAACTTCAAGAAGTGCACCGATTATTCGAAAAAGTTCACCAAATTTCTGAGTAGTATACTGAACTCCCGAAAAGTTCAGTGAACTTCCAAGAAGTTCAGCAAACATCCGAGAAGTTCAAGAAATCTCCGAGAAGATCAAGGAATTTTCAAAAAATTCTCAAAATTTCCGGCATATTCGCAGAATTGCAGGCTGTGTAGAAATGTACCGACACTTTCAACAGTGCTCAACGGTGACTGCCGGGAAAACCAACGTGAACTTTCTAGAGGTTCAACAAGAACTACTGAGTCGTTCAACGTGAAGTTTAGAAAAGTTCAATGAGGATTCCAGAGAAGTTCACCGAGAACTTCCAAGAAGCTCAACGAGAACATCCGAGAAGTTCAACCACATGTTTTGAGAAATTCAACGAGAACTGCCGAGAAGTTTATCAACAATTTTCAATAAGTTCTGCAAGAACTTCCGAGAAGTTTGACGAGAACTACCGAGAAGCTCAAAGAGAACTTCCGAAATGCTCAACGACGATATCCGAGTAGCTCACCCAAGCAACCTCAACCGGCCATAATTGGTTGTGAACTTCTCACAAGTTCAATGAGAACTCTTTAGAACTTCTGATAAATTCAACGAGAATTTCCGAAAAAATCAACAAGAACATTCAAGAAGTTGCAAAACTTCCGAATAGTTCATCGAGACTTTCCGAGAAGTCCAACGAGAACTTCCGAGAAATTCAAAGAAAACTTCCTAGAAGTTAAAAGAGAACTTTCGAGAATTTCCGAGAAGTCGAACGAGAACTCCTAAGAAGTTCAACGAGAACTTCCGAGAAGATCAAAGAGATTTTTCAAGAAGATTAACTAGAATTTCCAAGAAGTTCAAAGAAAACTTCCGAGAAGATCAGAGGGAACTTCCAAAAAGCTCACGAGAACTTCCGAGAAGATCAATGAGAACTTCCGAGAAATTCAAAGAGAGGTTCAAACAGAACTACCGAGCTGTTCCACGTGAACTTTAGAAAAGTTCAATGAGAAGTTCATCGAAAAATTCCGAGAAGTTCAACGAGAACTTGCCAGAAGTTCAACGAGAACTTTCCAGAAGTTCAACGAGAACTTCCGAAAAGTTCAACAAGAACATTCGAGAAATTCAACGAAACTTCCTAAAAGTAAAACGATAATTTCCAAGAAGTCCATCGAAAACTTCCAAAAAATTCAAAGAATATTTCCGAGGAAGTCATACGTTAACTTTCGAGAATTTCCGGAAAGTCCAACGAGGACTCACAAGAAGTTCAACGAAAACTTCAGAGAAGTTCATCGAAAACTTTCGAGAAGTTCAAAGATCAAAGAGAACATCCGAGATACTCACTGAGTATTTCCGAGAAATTCAATGAGATCTTAAGTGAACTGCTCAGAAGTTCGGTGCACTTTACGGAAGTTCGATTAACATCACTGAAGTTCGTTGTACATCTTCGAAGTTCGTGAGCTCCTCATAAGTTCGTGAGCTTCTCAGACGTTTAATATCCCGGAAGTTTGGTGCACTTCTCTGAAGTTTGGTGAACCTCTTGAAAGTTCGGTAAACTTCTCAGAAGTTCAGTGAACTTCTTGGAAGTTCAGTGAGCTTTTCGGAAGTTCGGTGAAATTTACAGAATTCTGGTAAATTTCTTGGAAGTTTGGTGGACTCCTTGTGAATTTCTAGGTTTCTTATATTTCCAAGAATTTTGTGAAGTTTATCGAAGAAATTTCTAAGATATCAGAGAATTTCAAAAGTTCAAAAACCTACCCTAAGATTACAGATCTTCCAAGAAAAGTTTACAAAACGCTTCCAGGAGATCACAGAAGTTTTCAAGAAAATCGCAGATCTCTTCCGCTTTTGTCCAAGATTTTCGAAATTTGTGAAATTTGTAGTTGTAGCTTATTGAGAGAGTACTCTCTTCACGAGAGCCTAATACCGCTCTATACGTCACAACTCCAGGCAGTTAGGCGGATTCGCCTCGATCGTTACAACATGGACACCATTCGCTTTATACCATTCCAAAATAACATTGGCGTAGTGACAAGATGCCAAATCAGGCCAGAATATCGTGGGAGCGTCATGGCTGCGTAGGAATGTTCACAATCGCCTCCTTAGGCATCCATCACGGTATACACTAAGGTTTTCTTTGCACGGTTTTTTTTTACACGGGTTGTTTTCGTCGATAACTCCAGAACGGAACAACTTATCGATCTTATTCAAATCACATTTTACGTTTTGGGAGAAAAGTAATCTAATGGCAGTTTTTCAAAAAATTCACAATTTTTGGTGTAAATACTCAAAATTTTAAAAACTGTATTTTGGTCACTGCATGAAAAGGTAACGCATACAAACAAAATCGAAGCAGTATAAAATGTCTAAGCATGTGAATTTATCAACTCTATTTAGTCTTTTTTTACACGGTTCGATACTAAAAGTGGAACGTATCCCCCGTGCAAAAAAAACCCCAGTGTATTTCCTTGTTTACAGTTCCGGTTGCAAGCTTTGACGCTAGACCACTAGCTGCATATTGCCTGCCAAACCAAATATTTGTTGGGAAACTTGGCCTTTTTCTTCGTCCTGTAATACTCCTCTTAGGCCGTTCCGTTGCATGGCAGTATAATAAGACATTCCGGGAACCTCGCTTAAGGTCTTCCGAGAAGTTCACCAAACCTCGGAGTAGTTTATCAAACATCCGAAAAGATTACCGATCTTCCGGGATGCTCAGTGATTTTCGAGAAGTTCACCAACGTTCCGAGAAGTTCACCGATCTTCCAAGAGGTTCACCAAACTTCCTAGAAGTTCACCGATCTTCCGTAAAGTGCACCGAACTTCCGAAAAGTCCATTGAAATTATGCGAAGTTCGCTGACCTTCCAAAAGGTTCACCAAACTTCCTACAAGTTCACCGAGCTTCCGAAAAGCTCACCGAACGTCGGAGAAGTGCAAATAACCTCCAAAAAGCTCACACAACAGCCAAAAAGTTCACCGAACTTTCAAGAAGTGCACCGAACTTTCGAGAATTTCTCGTTGAACTCTTCGTAAGTGCACCTTCTTTCGAGAGAGGCACCCACTTCCAAAAAGTTCAATGGACTTCTAAAGACAAAGTAGTTCACCTAACTTCCAAAAAGTTCATCTATGAAGTTCAGCGAACTTCCGAAAAGTTCAGCGAACTTCCGAGAAGTTCATCAAATTTCCGAGCAGTTCACCGAACTTCCTAAAAACTCAGAAAATTTCCGAGAAGTTCATCAAATGTCCGAGCAGTTCACTGAACTTCCTAAAAACTCAGCAAACTTCCGAGAAGTTCATCGAACTTTCGAGAAGTGAGTTTCTCTGAACCTTCGAACACTTCTCGGAAGTTTGCTGGACTTCTAGGATGTTTGCTGAACATCTCGGAAATTCGATGAACTTCGGTGAACTGAATTTCTGAGAAGTTCGCCGAGCTTCGGAGAAGTGCACCAAACTTTCAAGAAGTTCATTGAACTTCGAGGAAGTGAACCCTCTTTCGAGAAAGGCATGCACTTCCAAAAAGCTCAATGGACTTCCGAGAAGTTTACTGAACCTCCAAGAAGTTCATCGAACTTTCGGAAAGTACACCGAACATCCAGGAAGTTCAGGAAACTTCGAGAAGTTCATCAAACTTTTGCGAAGTGCATTGTATTTCCGAAAAATGCGCTGAATTTTCGAGAAGTTCGGTGACTTTCTCGACAGTTCGATGAGCTTCTCGGATGTTCGGTAAACTTTTCGGAAGTTCAGTGCACTTCTCGGAAGTTATCTGAACTTCTGGGAAGTTCACTGAACTTCGGTGAACCGAATTTCTGACAAGTTCACCAAGCTTCCGGGAAGTGCAACAAACTTTCGACAAAATCCCCAAACTTCCTAAACTCCACTGAACTTCCAAAAAATTCACTGAGCTTCCGAAAAGTTCACAGAACCTCAAAAAAATTCACCAAACTTCCGAGAAATTCACCAAACTAATGCAAAGGGCATCCACTTCCGAAAAAGGCACCCACTTCGAAGAAATTTACTGATTAGCCGAAAAGTTCTCCAAACTTTCGAGAATTTCACAACTTCTTCATCTTGTTTTTAGCTTCAGACTTCAAGCTTGTTGCTTGCTGTCAACTTAGTGTTCTAAATGCACTTCCACAGTATTTTATTGAGAGCTTACACACTTGGAAAATTTTACAGTATTCGGTAATTTTTTACCGAACTTTCAACAGCTGAACGTTCGGTAACCCAATTTACCGGACTTCGTTAAAATTTTACAATTTTTCTAATTTTTTACAGATAATTGTAAAGTTTCACCTTGATCCGGTAAACCGAACGTTCAGCTGTTGAAAGGTTTGGTAAAAAATTACCGAATACTGTAAAATTTTCCAAGTGTGTACGATGCCAGGTACAATTTTTGCATTAGTATGATTGTGTGACATTTTAACGAAAAATCCTAGACCAGACCGGGAACCGAACCCAGCCACCTCCAGCATGTTGTTGCTTTGTAGCTGCGCCATTACCAACTGAGCTAAGGGAGGACTCAAGAAGAGAAATTCACCACACTTCTGGGAAATTCACCGAACTTCCTAAAAATAAATCTAACATCCGAGAAGTGCGCCAAACTTTCGAAAAGTTCACCAAAATTCCAAAAAGAGCAAGCATTTCACCGAACTCCTGCAATGTTCAATAAACTACCCAGAAGTTCCCTGAACTTCCGAAATGTACAACGAAATTCCAAGAAGTGCACTTACCTTCCTAAAAGTTCACCGAACTTCCTAAAAGTTCACCGAACTTAAAAAAAACACCCAGCTTTCGAGAGCTTCCAAACTTTGAGGATGTGTACCAAACCTTCAAGAAGTTCACCAAATTTCCGAAAAGTTCACTTGCGAACATCCATGAAATTCACCGAACTTCAGAGAAATTCACATTCAATTTCAACAAACTTCGAACATAATCATAAAATTTTCAAGAAGTCGGCCAAACTGTCGAAAAGTTCACTGAACCTCACCGAGCTTCCGAGAAGTTCAACTAACCTCCGAAAATATATCCCAACTTCGAAGAAGTTTACAAAACTCCCGAAAAAATCACCGAACCTTCAAGAAGTTCAGAAAACTTCTGAGAATTTAACGTTTTCTTAGGAATTTCAGCGTACTTCTGAATAGCTCACAGAATTTTAGAGAAGTTTACAGAACTTCCCGGACTGTATCAACTTTATCACTTGATCAAAGAAAACTGCCAAGAAGCCCAGAAAACTTCCGAAAAGTTCAAGGAACCTCCGAGAAGTTTACGGAATTTCTTGATAATTCTCTGAACTTCTGGCACATTCGCCGAATTTCTGGTTGTATAGAAATGTTCCGATACTTCTGAGAAGTTCAACGATAAGCTTCGAAAAAACCAACGTGAATTTTACAGAGGTTCAACGAGAACATCCGAGCAGTTCAAAGAGAACTTCCAAAGAGATCAAAGAGAACTTCCGAGAAGTTCGCCAAACTTCTTGGAAGTTTACCGAACCTCCTAGAAGGGCACCTAGCTTCCGAGAAGTGCATCGAACTTCCGAAAATCTCACCCGTCTTCTGAGTAGTATACTGAGCTACCAAAAAAAATCAGTCAACTTCCAAGAATATCAAAAAACATCCGAGAAGTTCAAGAAACCTCCGAAAAGATTACGGAATTTCCTAAAAATGATCAGAATTTTTGGCATATTCGCAGAATTGCAGGCTGTATCGAAATGCAACGACACTTCCAAGAAGGTCAACGGTGACTTCTGAGAAAACCAACGTGAACTTTCTAGAAGTTCAACAAGAACTTTCGAGAAGTTCAGAGAGAACTTCCTAGGAGATCAAAGAGAACTTTCGAGAAGTTCACCACACTTCCGGGAAGTTCACCGAGCTTCCGAGAAGTGCACCTAACTTCCAAGAAGTGCACCGATTATTCGAAAAGTTCACCAAATTTCTGAGTAGTATACTGAACTCCCGAAAAGTTCAGTGAACTTCCAAGAAGTTCAGCAAACATCCGAGAAGTTCAAGAAATCTCCGAGAAGATCAAGAAATTTTCAAAAAATTCTCAAAATTTCCGGCATATTCGCAGAATTGCAGGCTGTGTAGAAATGTACCGACACTTTCAACAGTGCTCAACGGTGACTGCCGGGAAAACCAACGTGAACTTTCTAGAGGTTCAACAAGAACTACTGAGTCGTTCAACGTGAAGTTTAGAAAAGTTCAATGAGGATTCCAGAGAAGTTCACCGAGAACTTCCAAGAAGTTCAACGAGAACATCCGAGAAGTTCAACCACATGTTTCGAGAAATTCAACGAGAACTGCCGAGAAGTTCATCAACAATTTTCAATAAGTTCTGCAAGAACTTCCGAGAAGTTTGACGAGAACTACCGAGAAGCTCAAAGAGAACTTCCGAAATGCTCAACGACGATATCCGAGTAGCTCACCCAAGCAACCTCAACCGGCCATAATTGGTTGCAGCAACTTTTTGTGTGACTTAATTGTGTTACTTTAAAGTTAATTGTGTTTATTGTGCTGCTAGGACAAGGAAAATTTCCAATAAATTCAACGAGAACTTCAGTGAACTTCTCACAAGTTCAATGAGAACTCTTTAGAACTTCTGATAAATTCAACGAGAATTTCCGAAAAAATCAACAAGAACATTCAAGAAGTTGCAAAACTTCCGAATAGTTCATCGAGACTTTCCAAGAAGTCCAACGAGAACTTCCGAGAAATTCAAAGAAAACTTCCTAGAAGTTAAAAGAGAACTTTCGAGAATTTCCGAGAAGTCGAACGAGAACTCCTAAGAAGTTCAACGAGAACTTCCGAGAAGATCAAAGAGATTTTTCAAGAAGATTAACTAGAATTTCCAAGAAGTTCAAAGAAAACTTCCGAGAAGATCAGAAGGAACTTCCAAAAAGCTCACGAGAACTTCCGAGAAGATCAATGAGAACTTCCGAGAAATTCAAAGAGAGGTTCAAACAGAAAAACCGAGCTGTTCAACGTGAACTTTAGAAAAGTTCAATGAGAACTCCCGAGAAGTTCATCGAAAAATTCCGAGAAGTTCAACGAGAACTTGCCAGAAGTTCAACGAGAACTTTCCAGAAGTTCAACGAGAACTTCCGAAAAGTTCAACAAGAACATTCGAGAAATTCAACGAAACTTCCTAAAAGTAAAACGATAATTTCCAAGAAGTCCATCGAAAACTTCCAAAAAATTCAAAGAATATTTCCGAGGAAGTCATACGTTAACTTTCGAGAATTTCCGAAAAGTCCAACGAGGACTCACAAGAAGTTCAACGAAAACTTCAGAGAAGTTCATCGAAAACTTTCGAGAAGTTCAAAGATCAAAGAGAACATCCGAGAAACTCACTGAGTATTTCCGAGAAATTCAATGAGATCTTAAGTGAACTGCTCAGAAGTTCGGTGCACTTTACGGAAGTTCGATTAACATCACTGAAGTTCGTTGTACATCTTCGAAGTTCGTGAGCTCCTCATAAGTTCGTGAGCTTCTCAGACGTTTAATATCCCGGAAGTTTGGTGCACTTCTCTGAAGTTTGGTGAACCTCTTGAAAGTTCGGTAAACTTCTCAGAAGTTCAGTGAACTTCTTGGAAGTTCAGTGAGCTTTTCGGAAGTTCGGTGAAATTTACAGAATTCTGGTAAATTTCTTGGAAGTTTGGTGGACTCCTTGTGAATTTCTAGGTTTCTTATATTTCCAAGAATTTTGTGAAGTTTATCGAAGAAATTTCTAAGATATCAGAGAATTTCAAAAGTTCAAAAACCTACCCTAAGATTACAGATCTTCCAAGAAAAGTTCACAAAACGCTTCCACAGATCACAGAAGTTTTCAAGAAAATCGCAGATCTCTTCCGCTTTTGTCCAAGATTTTCGAAATTTGTCTATAGTTGTAGCTTATTGAGAGAGTACTCTCTTCACGAGAGCCTAATACCGCTCTATACGTCACAACTCCAGGCAGTTAGGCGGATTCGCCTCGATCGTTACAACATGGACACCATTCGCTTTATACCATTCCAAAATAACATTGGCGTAGTGACAAGATGCCAAATCAGGCCAGAATATCGTGGGAGCGCCATGGCTGCGTAGGAATGTTCACAATCGCCTCCTTAGGCATCCATCACGGTATACACTAAGGTTTTCTTTGCACGGTTTTTTTTTTACACGGGTTGTTTTCGTCGATAACTCCAGAACGGAACAACTTATCGATCTTATTCAAATCACATTTTACGTTTTGGGAGAAAAGTAATCTAATGGCAGTTTTTCAAAAAATTCACAATTTTTGGTGTAAATACTCAAAATTTTAAAAACTGTATTTTGGTCATTGCATGAAAAGGTAACGCATACAAACAAAATCGAAGCAGTATAAAATGTCTAAGCATGTGAATTTATCAACTCTATTTAGTCTTTTTTTACACGGTTCGATACTAAAAGTGGAACGTATCCCCCGTGCAAAAAAAACCCCAGTGTATTTCCTTGTTTACAGTTCCGGTTGCAAGCTTTGGCTTGCTAGACCACAGCTGCATATTGCCTGCCAAACCAAATATTTGTTGGGAAACTTGGCCTTTTTCTTCGTCCTGTAATACTCCTCTAGGCCGTTCCGTTGCATGGCAGTATAATAAGACATTCCGGGAACCTGCTTAAGGTCTTCCAGCACATAAGTTTCATCGTCCATTATCTCGCAGCCCGGGTTTTAGCCGTCACATTCAGTTTATCGTTACGGTTCGGTACAGTTTACACCTTGAACGACTTCATACCTTGCCGGTGCTTGGAAGTATGCACGAAAGTTGGGGACATTTCTATTTTTCTAGCCACAGTACGTACCGAAAAATCTGGTCTCTTCTGCAATATTTGCTTCACTTTCGCGTCTTTCTGGTGGTTGCTGAGATCCGTTTTTGTTTCCTTCCTGGCTGTTGTCAAACGTGTATCGAAAGATTTAAGAACGTTATGGACAGTGCTTGGAGGAAAACCAACCTTTTTTGAAAATTTACTGACAGATCCGGATTTTCAATGCGACCGCACTTGCTCTTTTTTCGACGCCATCTTCGCTCTTAAAGCTTGTAGTATCACCAAAAATCAATTTTACACAATGAGCAGACATACGCTCATCAGTCTGAGAAATATTTCACGCGTTGAAGATGTATTGCCAGTGGTATACGTATTAAGGGGTGTCCAGATTTTGTCCCGAGCAAGCCTTATTATATGAAGATTATGTACATTAAAGACTGTATTCGATGAAATTTGGACACACAAAATTGGTCACCAAAAATTTTCCTTGAGCCGGATTCTTTTCAAACATTCTGGAAATAAAGTACTACATTTAAGTTTTGACATCATTGGTTTATTGAACCTCTTATCCCAACCCAAATGCCCGCACCTTTGCCTTGACCCCTTTCATCAAATTTTGGGCAATGATAAGACCGACTTGCTTACTTACTTTTATCCACACTCTCTTTAGTTCAAGTTCATTTTACATCAGTTTTGGAGTTTTAACGAGCTTTGCCGTCATAAAGGGTGATACGGTCAAAATTTGGTCAAGGGAAAACGCGTGTAAATCGGTGAAATCGTTTATTTAAAAAATCAAATTAAATTTCTTTTTCAAGTTCAATTAGTATAAAATTCAGGAAAAATATTCAGTTAGGCTTCCGCTTTTCCAAATCCGAATTGCCGGGCCTTACGCTTGACCCCTGCCATCAGATTTTGTACAGCCACCTTGTCCACCTTCTTCGCCGCAGAAAGCCAGTTTGCCTTGAACTGCTGCTCGTCCTTAGCAGTTTTTTTGGTCTTCTTTAGGTTCCGCTTGACAATAGCCCAGTATTTCTCAATTGGGCGGAGCTCTGGCGTGTTGGGAGGGTTCTTGTCCTTGGGAACCACCAGCACGTTGTTGGCGGCGTACCACTCCATGGCCTTTTTACCGTAATGGCAAGATGCCAAATCCGGCCAAAACAGTACGGAACAACCAACAATCAATATGTAACTAGCGATTTGAAATTGGTTCACTGTTGTAGAACCCCTTGGTCCGAATTACACATTGAAGCCAGCACCTTGTTATACATATTTGCGCCTTTGTTTTGATTTGCTGTGTTATTTTGACAGAGTATTTGAGAGTGTGTTCATGTGAGTTCATTATAAGGGGTGCATTATTGAGCTTGGGACCGAGCTTGGGACGATGTTCTAGTACTGACTGAGCCAAGAAAAAAATCGTTTTTGTATGGGACCTACTGGTCTTAGAGTTAGTCTATGGAACAACCGTGTTTCTTCAGGAAAGGCAGCAGACGTTTATTCAAACACTCTTTCACGTAAATTTCTTGGTTGACAGTCCCGGAAGCTATGAAAATGCTGCTTTTCAAGCCACAGGTACAGATGGCTTGCCAAACCAGATATTTCTTTGCGAACTTTGACAGTTTCGTGTGCTTGAAAATATCTGCTACCTTTCCCCTTCCTTTTGCCGTATAAAACTCCTGTCCCGGAAGCTGCTTGTAGTCGGCTTTGACGTAGGTTTCGTCGTCCATTACCACGCAGTCAAACTTCGTCAGCATCGTCGTGTACAGCCTCCGGGATCGCGCTTTGGCCGTCGTATTTTGTTTATCATCGCGATTTGGAGTCACTACCTTCTTGTAAGTCGATAGTCCGGCTCGTTTTTGGCTCGATGCACGGTTGTAGACGATACACCCAGCTTATTTGCGGCATCTCGGAGAGATAGGTTAGGGTTTCGCTTGAAACTACCGGCAACTCTCTTTGTCGTCTCAGCGGCTTCCGGTTTTCGATTTCCCCCCGATCCAGACTTCCTGGCTGTCGAGACAAACGTTCCCCAAACACTTTAATTACATTTGTAACGGTTGATTTGGCAACTTTTAGCGATTTTGCCAACTTTGCGTGCGAGTAGCTCGGATTTTCGCAATGCGCGAGCAAAATTTTGATACGCTGCTCTTCTTGCTTGGACGGCATTTTGACAACTGAAGAGTGAATTCCAAAATCAAAATAGGAGCAACATTCTACACACACACACACCTTCAAAATGAGGGGTGTTCAGGATTTTTAAATGCAAAATTGAAAGAAATACGTCAAGTTGATATTGACCAAATTTTGACAGTATCGCCCTTTATATCAGAAAATGTGAAAGATATAATTTTTATTTCAATATATTCAAGGACCACCCTAACTGAAACCGATATCAAATTTAAGCCCTAATTATAAGCTGCAACTTTGTCGAAGACAGTTTTATTCTAAAGTTGCATCTTCTTGGTGAAAATAATTTATTCTTGCTAATTTTTCATTCTGGCCCAGTGTGCACTCCAAGCAGCCAAGTACCTTAGATTGCATCTGACAATGTCTTTTCCATTAGGGAAGGTCCACTAATTATGTCACGTGGTAGGGTTTGAAGGGGGGTTTAGGAAAACGTGACGATCCATACAAAAAAATTTGAAGGTCCATACAAAAAACGTGACAAGGGGGGGAGGGTTCTAAAAAGTTACTTTTTGCGTGACGAAATTAATGGATGTTCCCTTAGTGTTAGCAACTGCGTAGCTTTTGAGGACCGTTTAATCACTGGACGTGGCAGATTGCTGGATTGCGCATTTTACGCCTAATTAATATACTTTTTGTAGATCCTACTGGATCTGATCAATCGTGGAGTAGCAGCTACGAAGAATACGGCCACAGACAATCAGACTTAACACAGTATTTAAAAAACGGTTCCGGAATCATTTCTGCCGTCTGTTTTGCACATTGTGATAAGCGAAAAAGTGAACAGATAGCAAAAATATGTAAACGTCAAACACAAGCTAAAATGCCATGATAGTTGTGGCAGTACTACCAACTAACAAACACGTAAATTAACCGGTGACCATTCGGAGCCCTGCCATGATTGGTCATGTATTTCATTATGTTTCTTATCTTTCGATATTAAAGCTGACATAATTACTTTGGTTTTCTCGAACTGCATTGTTGAAAAGCTGATTCTTTTTTCGACTCTTGTCTCCCAGCATGCATTCTAAATGTGCAACATGTTGCCTTTATCCCACCGGTCCCAACGGGCAGAGCTATTATTTTCCGACCCGTATACACAAACAAAGTGCTTCTCGCATTAAATGAAATCATAAATCTAGCCACGAATTGTCCCCCGTAGGAAGGCAAAATCGTTTAGGGTATGGCAGGGGCCATAACTCCACATTGCGCCTTTAAGTGGATTAATAAAACGAATAATTTAACGAATTTCCAGCTTGATTGCAAGGACGATCATTTCGATGGCAACAGTTTGGTGCCAAATAAAACTTTCGACGCTTAATCACCTTCTCCTTACATGCATCCTTGGAACTGTTCTACCCTATGCGCAATCAGCAGTGCCTTCGGTATGTAGCAATTTATATACATTTTGCGACACTATCATGTTTTATTCGGTTTCCCGCAGGGAGCGTGCACCTGTTGACCTCGTTGCCGCATAGCTTTCATTTTGGTTAAAAACATTAAACAAGCATTCATTCGAGTCCCACCGACCTCCTGCGGGGCACTGCGGATAGCTTCGGAGCCACACAATTTAATCAAAGTCAATACCCCCCGTTTCATCGAATATATTTTTTCTCTTCCTCAACCCGGTCCCCAGAGGTACCTACCTACTTTCGAGCAAAGTTCTCCTGCTGATGGCTAACCGAAACGATTGGCCTATAGCATTAAATTTTAATTAAAATTATTGTTACTTCGACACCGCCGGGACTATTTTGTGGTCTCCTATCGGCATCATCATTCGGAGCGGAGCGCTTTTTGGCTTCCCCGAACCGACCTCATCATCCGAAAGTGCGAGAAAGTTAATTTCGCGAGGCGCCAACGGTGCCGAGTAGAAATTCTCTGTAAGCGATTTTGTCGAAATGATGCAAAATTTAAAATTGCTTTCACTTTAGACACCAGTTAAAATTTAGTAAGGTCTACAATAATACTTACTCAATTCAAATATTCTTTTTCGCAAAAATAACGTATAGTTTCTCTCCCGCTTCCAACTGTAAAACACCATTAGATTTCCTACTCGGGCTACCTGCGATCTGTGGTTCTCGTCTTGACTGAAAATTTATTTTACTCCTGAAAGTATACGCTGTCGGGCGGCTGATGAGCTGCTGCTGCTTGTTGTTATCTTTAATCTTTTTATCTCCAGACCAACAGCCGAGGCTGTCGGTCTTTCGGAATCTTTTCGCATGCATGGAGATGGTCCTCAGCGCATTAATTGTTGTTTACCCGCCGCCATGTCGAGTCGAATTCATCCGTTGAAGCGAAATGGGGGGCCTCAAATTGGGTGCACATGCTTCGATGGAAGATCCTTGAACAGCTCCGGCGCTGTAGCCGTCTGGCGAATGGTGGATTTAATTTAATGAACTTGAACCCTCCTTGCGAGGTTGGAGACCAGGTTCCATCTGGTTCATGAGAAAAATGTGTCCCATACCTAATCGATTCTTGCGTCAGATCGTTAATTTTATGGAGATAGTTATTAGGTATAGAATAATTTTATGAAAACCGTAGATGAACACGAAGTTAATCATTGATATTGGGTATGTGTCCCATACCTCAGCCTGATATGCTTATGTCAATTACTGTAACTCATTGAATAAAGGGTGTTCCGATCAAAACTTGGACAAACAGTAATGTGTGTGAGTCGATCAAAGTTTTTATTAATAAGTCAAATTCTTTTTCTTTTCCAAGTTCAGTTAATACAGAATACAGGAGAAATATTCAGCTAAGCTTCCCTTTAACCGAATGCGAATTGCCGGGTCTTTCGTTTAACACCTCCCATAAGATTTTGTACAGTTTCCTTGTCCACTTTATTCGCCGCAGAACGCCTGTTTGCCTTGAACTGTTTCTCCCTCACAAAATCTTTTTGAGTCTCATTAAGGTTCCGCTTGACGATGGCCCAATGTTGTTCGATTAGGCGGAGCTCTGGCGTGTTAGGAGGGTTCTTGTCCTTGGGCACCACTTAAACCATGGCCGTATTTCCGTAATGACAAGATACCAAATCCGGCCAAAATCGAATCGAACGGAACAATTGTGTGGCATCAGGAGAGGCAGTAGACGTTTTTGTAGGCACTCGCTTAGATAAATTTCCTGGTTGACGGTTCTGGTCGCAATGTAAACATTGCTCTTCAAGTCACAGGTACAGATGGCCTGCCACACCAGATATTTCTTCGCGAACTTCGCGAACTCGGACGGAGAGGTTGGGGTTCCGCTCGAAACAGCAGGCAACTCCTTTTGTCGTCGCTGTGGCCTCCGGCGTTCGATTTCCACCCGATTCAGCTCTCCTGGCTGTCAACAAACGTTCACCGAACACTTTTATTACGTTGGCAACAGTTGAACAGCCACATTGAACAATTTCGTCAAATTGGCGTGAGAGTAGTTTGGATTTTCGCCATGCACGTACAAAATTTTGATGCGTTGCTTCTCTTCCTTCGACGACATTTTGATAACTGAAGTGCTAATCTCAAAATTAACATAAGAGGCATGATGCTACATGCACATGCATCTTCAAAATGTGTGGTGTGTAAAATGTTTTAAGGCACGGTGAAAGGAAATGCGTCAAGTTTAAGTCGATCAAATTTTGATCGAAACAATCTTCCATTGAGCTACAAATTAAATTCAACTGTCTACACATTGCATAGTAGTTCTAAATGATATGTCTGTCGTTATGCCCCACCAAAATGTTGCGAAACTTCCTTTTTCAGAGCAAAATCATTCGGGGGATATGGATGTAATGTTGATGTATTTTGGGTCTATTCAAACTTCGTCTCATCCTCTTAATTCCGAATTAAGAACGCATAGTTTTCTACAATTATGTTTTAGAGATTTCATTGGTAGCTGTACTCCCTTAACTGAAGTCAAAATGAAAATACTTCTTTAAATGAAGACTGAACAATTAACTACCTTAATTGAGACTGAAATGGGGTTTGTTTGAATGCTATCGCCTGTACAACATTCAAAACATTATAATTTACGTAATACAGATTTGTTAGTTTATATACTAATTAAGATTTCCTATTCGGAAAATTTACAGCCACATACTCAGAAACCCCAACGGCATATTTACCAATGCCAATATGAAACTGTCTATTGGCCTACGGTTTTCTTGCGTTATTTATTTTTCCGTGTGAAAACTTAATTTTAAACATGTGACTTTTTTTGTAGGATGCATTTCGATAGATATCGATCAAATTTAGTCAGACTTAGGACATTTGAAGATCGTGCGGAAAATCTGCAAACTTAACTGACGAAATCATGGCGGCTATAAAGTAAGGTAAACCATTAATTACCTAATCGAACAGTTAGATCACAATAAAATGACGAAAAAGCTGTCAATTGCTTAGGAACAAGTTTATCGCCATGTTGTCAGCGTTTTTTGTCAATTATCTCACAATTACTGACATATTTGATACATACACTGATAGGCAAAATAAAATTTTAATTTCTCTCTTTTATTTGGTTCAAATTAAAGTAAACACACTGTAGTCTTTTTTGATATCTTATTTTTTATGTTTTTTTTTTCAAGTTTCACTTATGGAATAATAATAATAAAAAGAGTTTGACTTGAGGAAAAAAAATCAATACATGTTGCTTAAAAAACCGTGACAAAAAAAGTTCCCACTTCATTTTGGCTCCCGGGAAGATAAATCCTCGAGTACTTTTTCAAAAGGACGTAAGTCACAAAACGCGTTGTTCATAGCATGTTATTAAAAAATCATGTATATATGCCCATATTTGTTGAACTTTCTGATGGATTATCTCTGAAAGTTTTTACTGACTTTTTACAAAACGGTGTAAAATCACTTTTGTACTTTTTTGGAATAATGTACATACGTCGCTTGTGTTGAAAAGTAACTTGCGAATCATTGTTATATCATTTAAATGCCTCTCAACGACGCGTCAGTAAAAGTCTTTATACCACAAGGTTAAAAATTTAGATTTTGTTTAGTAAAAATTTATTTTTCTAGCAAAGATTTTTTTACACCGTTTTGTTGCAGAAAAAAATTAATACTTTATTTTGATAATTTCGATATATCTGTGTAAAATATGACAACTTGACGTAACATTTCGACGTATTAACATTGTCATTTGCAGAATGACGTATCATTTTGACGCAGTAACATCAACAATCAATATGTAACTAGCGATTTGAAATTGGTTCACTGTTGTAGAACCCCTTGGTCCGAATTACACCTTGAAGCCAGCACCTTGTTATACATATTTGCGCCTTTGTTTTGATTTGCTGTGTTATTTTGATAGAATATTTGAGAGTGTGTTCATGTGAGTTCATTATTAGGGGCGCATTATTAAGCTTGGGACCGAGCTTGGGACCGATGTGCTAGTACTGACTGAGCCAAGAAAAAAATCATTTTTGTATGGGACCTACTGGTCTTAGAGTTAGTCTATGATAACATGCCATATCATACTGACTTATCAAAATGACGTATTATCTTTTTCTATTGCAGACCGTTGTAAAAAAACATTTTTCTAAATGAAACTTGCATTTTCACTCCTAGTGTAATTTTTAAGCACAGTGATGTAATATATTTTACCAATGTGTCATTCAGTGGAATTTAATTGGGATAAACATGCCTGGTTTTCAAATAGGAATAAAAACACCAGTTTTGTCAACCTTGGCGTCTAGAATCACCGACAAATTCTCGATGGGGATGAGTTCCAGCCATTCCATATTGATCCATATTGACCGGAAGAAAGACGTGGTCTTCTTGGCAGCATGCTTCGGGTCATTGTCCTGCTGAAATACGAACTTCTCTTCTAGACCCGTCTGGATCAACGGAACCTTCAGATTTTCTCCCAGGAGGTTGATGTAGGATTCTGCCATCAGGTTACCCACTCCACTCCATGAAAATCACCCCCAGACCATCACGTACCCTCCTCTTCAGGCGCTCCTGAAGTTTCTCACCGATCTGCACCACACACGAACCAACCGCTTTCGATTAAAAAGCTCAAAAGGTCAAAAGTAACAATTGTAAATAATCTCTCTCTCTCTCTCTCTCTCTCTCTCTCTCGTCTAATGGAGGTTAAACGTCGTATATTGCGCTCTTTGAAAACGGTTTTTCGAGCTGTCTAACCCCGTTTGAAACAACAAACTTGTTTGTTGACATCCAAACTAAAAAACTAATTATTTTTAAAATCCGTTTTGTGGTTAGTTTTGAAACAAACAGGTAGGTTGATTGTTTGTATCCTAGAGACATTATTTTAAACTAATGTTTTTATTGTTTCCACCTAGAAAGGGGTTTATTTTTACAACAAAATACCGGTTGCATTGACTCAACGAAACAACTCAAATTTTAGATTGATTCAACCAAAGCGGCGAATAAATCAAACTGATATTTTGTTCAGAGAAAAAATAACTAAAAATTTAGTTTGAAACATTTTTTTTTTTTTTCATTTTCAATCATCCGGTCCCGCTGTATGCTCTGGCGCTGTCACTCGACCATACATAAACGTGTATTTTCCCTGAAGTTTATTTCGCATAGTTCATTCTTAAAAAACAAATAATTATTCTACCGTGATAAATCCAATAAAAAGTAATGGCTGAAAAGCTGAAAGGCCAGAACATCTAGCTCCTCCTGAAATCGTAAGGTTCCGGTAAGATAATCGTGAAGCCCATAAATAACACACCTTTTTCTTTTCAGTTCTATTACGAAGATAAAGCCCGCAACACAAACAACACCCGGGTCATCGACATTTTGGTACAGATTTTTGAACGGGCAATAGAGTTGCTCGCCCTGCCAGAGGATGAAAAGAGCTTCATTTTGGATGCTGGCCGCGGCTATCGGACTTTCCGTTCGAATAGTTAAAAATGATGAAATAAACAAAATTTTACTTAAATTAAAAAAAAACCTAAAAATAGTGGAAAGGCTCTCATTAACATTTGTAGATTTCTCCTAGACTGAGAGAAGTCTAAAAATGTAAATGTGCTTTTTTCTAATGTTTGTCAGCATTTGATTCAAAATAAATACTTTTGAAAAACAGAAAAAAATAGTTATTGTAAACGGAAATGCTTGTTGATTCAAAAGTTTTCGATTGTTTGTTTCCAACAGTGATTCAGTTTAAATCATACTAAAATTTCAAATCAAATCTGTTTGTTTTCGTAGCTGTCATAATGAAACAACCAACATAATGGTAAATTCAAACGCATGTCAGTTGACCTTAACTGGTTAGTTCCCGAAACAGTTACTCAGCATTTTAGTTTGTTTTAACCACCATAGGTAGTCAAATCAAACTAATATGATCTTTGTGTCCAACTCAACGTAAAATTCTGGTTATATGAAACTAGAATATGTTCTCGTTTACCAATCTTTTTTCTCAGTGCGTGGTTATGTGTACACATAGGAAGTTTGTGTGATTACAAATAGATATCATTTGTTGTTTATATTGCAAAAACTCATAGAAGGGGCACATAGATATTATCATTGCTTTTTTATCAGTGCACGCAAAGAAAAACCGCAGTAGAAACTACCATTTCGAGGGTTAAATTGAGCGCAAGCACCAACAATTTTCACCTGACTATAAATGCGTTTGATTTTACCATGCCTAATCACAGCTGATCTAATTCACATTGGTTGATCTAATCACAAAATTCTGATCTGATTCCAATCTAGATGCGGCATTTTGAAAAAAACGGAAGAGGAGTATTTTTTTTTTGCATGTGTTTCAATCCAGTTTTGAACTGCAACAAGAATACGCCTTTTTAAAAACCTCGATCTCAAATCTAGTGCAGCTTTACCCAAAGCTGCCTATATCTAACTACCGTACCGTACGCAATCATCATCAGCTGATGATGACACTGATGACAGTAGACCGAAACGAAAACAAAAATTTCATTCGTCGACACTTGCGAAAAATTCGGCATTTCCCGGAGAATTTCCTATGAAAAGTAGGTGATTTGGCTTCTACCTTTGCTCCGCAATTCGATGATTTAAGTTGCAAACATCACTAAACTTCTTAAAAGCTTAAAAAATAATCATGGTTTTCGTTAGATTCGAGGTAAGAAGAATTTATTGATTTTCACCTTATCCGTCCCTGTTCTAATTCGATACGATTTTTTTTCAGAACGAAAAGAACCTCCCGCTGAACGAGCTAGTTCTTGCGTTCGATGAGGAAGGAGTGCCGTGAAGCTCCCGGCTTTGGTAAGGTGATTTTGTTGGAATATTAAAACAGCCTTCGGATTATTCTTTTTAATTTTGTTTCAACAGCACGAAAAATGGAAGGAGTCCCGCTGTTTCACCAAGTACGGATCGTTCCCGATGAAAAACGGCCTGGTGGAGGAAGGTGCCGCGCTCGATCAATGGGTCAACGAAACCGAGTGGTTCGTCAAGGATATGGAATGGCTGCTGGGATTGGAGCACTTTCGGTGAGTAATCTTCATATCGATGCGTCCTTGCGGGAAAATAATGTGAAATGTTCCGGATCGATCTGTACGTCCCGGAGCCGATCATCCGGATTGGCCAAATGGAAGTCGTAGCTGGCTAGCAGATGGACCAGTGCAATTTTTACATTCATTTTGCCCATTCTCTGACCAAGGCAGTGGCGAAGTCCTTTTCCGAAGGGGAAATAGGGCGCACGGCGAATGTCTTCCGGCTCGTTGAAACGATCCGGATGGTAGTCATTCGGATGTTGGAAGAACTCCGGATCGCGATGCATAGCATACAGGGGGATAAGGACCAAAGTGCCTTCTCGGATGAGAGTATTGGTGTCTGGGACTTGGTAGTCTTTAGTGCAGATCCGATGGAGGTACGCAAGGGCAGGGGAACTTTCGGAAAATTTTCGTTTACACAGTTGTCCAAGAATGCCATACCGGTTATAGCGTCGTAGGTGAACAAACCGTCGTTGCGCTGCAGGGTTGCGTCGATTTCCGTCTGTAGTCTTTTTTGAATTTTTGGATTTTTCACGATTTCATAGAGGCAAAAGGTAGTCGATGAGACGGATGTCTCCATTCCGGCCAGTAGGAAAGTATGTGCCATGCAAACAATTTCCGGCACTGATATTGAGCCGGCTTCTTTTCTGATTCAGCATATACTGAAGGGTGTCTCGGCGGGAAACGTTGTTCTGTTCCCGGAATTCCAGGGTGTGACGAATGACTTGCGTAAGGAAATCTTCCACGTGTCGTTGAATAAGCCGAGTTCGGGTGGAGTTTCATTAAACTGGGGACGAGAAAACTGCCGGTCCATCGAAGCATGTTTTTCAAATTAGACTCCACGGAGCTGTGGGCACATTGTAGAACGGTTCATCCGGATTGTTGACGCTATCCATTTTCACCCCAAACACAACCGAAGCAATCATATCGATTGTATAACGCAGGATCAAACTAACCACATCCACAGTTTTACCAGATTCAGCAAATCCGTACAGGTGATCCCTCAGGTTCAAAGCAGTGATCAGTTGAGTGTTGAATATTTCCTTTAACTTGAGTGGGGTGAAGGCGGGAGCAACTTTTAGATGCATTGTGTGCCATTTCTCTCCGCCCAGTGCAAACAGATGTCCACTCAGGGGATCGTGTTCCTCGTCCAAGTAGATACCACGGTGCTGGAAGTGCTGAGCGTCGCGCCTCCAGGGGATGAACCGTGCCAGGATGGGATCGTTGACAAGCAGAGCCGGACGAAATAGAATGTAGAGCCCCAGCAGAGGGTGGTTCTGTTTAGTGCGCTGATAGACATCCTGATAGAAATGAACCTGGCTCATCTGCTTTCGCACTGGACTGGGCCCAGATCTCCAGCGAAGGATGGGTTCAGTTGGGGGATTCCTCGACGCTTCCAGTAGGTGTAGTGGTGGTTCAAAAATAGATAAGCGGCAATAATTACGATTGAGGTCACTAATAACAGCATCTTAGCACTCGGGACGTGTCCTACTGGATTGAAGAGAAATTGCAACTGAAGAACAATTGTGCCGGCAACTGCTACGAAGTTGATAAAACTCAAGTTCTGATCTATTTGAGTCGCATTTAGAACAATTACTGACCTTTCGAAGCTGCTCTGATAGCAAATATCAGAACGCTTGGCGCGGCATGCATGACGCTACTGATAACTACTGTGTATTGCAACTCGAGAGTCATTCAACAGCATTTCATTCGTGACTTCCATCAGTGTCATTCAACCTATTTCCCATGGACTGTGCGGAGGTCGTGTTTGGGTTCAGATTTTCTCAATCGCGAAGAGCGAATCAATGCTTGTCTTGTAAATTAAATACTCAACGCTGCGACATAGGTGAAACACTCTTTCAAGGGATTTCAGATAGTCGAGTTTTCGCTTAGTTCAATACTTCAAGCAAGAACAAGGGCGAATTATATTGCATAATAGCGCTTATACTGCAGCGCAGATGGAACAGACAATAGAGCTAGGTCTTAAGTACCTGCTATTAGCTCTCGACCCACCAAGAAATGCTGCGATGCCGTTGGGATCTGCCGATAGCTGTGTCAGTGGCCTTAGTATTCCGTAGTCGTCGAATAGTGAGCCAGATCTGCTCCAAACACTCCCATTCGCTATTGTCGATATGTTTCGCCTTCAATCCGCAACGAACCGCTGTTAGAACACCACCTCCAGTAGATTTCCTGCTGTTGTCGGAAAACCTCATAATCGGTTC
>JASCZW010006127.1:0-110364 GCA_034211315.2 Aedes japonicus | reverse complement strand
CGCCAAGTTTGGTTCCATTAACTTGATAAGTTCTCGAGTTATTCAGAAATTTGTGTTTCATGTTGGAGCCCCCCCCCTGGCCCCCTTTCAGATGGCAGAGGAGTCTCAAACCTCTATAGAAACATTTCGCTCCTCGAAAACCTTCACATGCCAAATTTGGTTCCATATGCTTGATTAGTTCTCGAGTTATGCACAAATGTGTGTTTCATTTGTATGAGAGCCCCCCTCTTACAGAGGGCGGAGGGGTAATCAGTCACCTTAGAATATATTTCTTGCCTTCAAAAACATCTACCTGCCAAACTTGGTTCCATTTACTTGATTAGTTCTCGAGTTATGTAGAAACTTTTGTTTCATTTATATTGGACCCCGCTCCCCCTACCAGAGCAGGAGGAGGGGTTTCGAACTATTGTAGAAACATTTATTGCCTTTAAAATCCCCGCATGCCAAATTTGGTTCCATTTGCTTTATTAGATCTAGAGGGGTCTCAAACCACCATAGAAAAAAAATTGTCTCCAGAAAACCCCACATGCCAAATTTGGTTCCATTTGCTTGATTAGTTCTTGAGATATGCAGAAAATTCTGTTTCATTTGTATGGGAGCCTCCCTTTTAGAGAGGAGAGGGTCTCTGCTTACCATAGCAACATTTCTTGCCTCCAAAACCTTCCGCATGCTAAATTTGGGTTCCTTTAGCTTGATCAGTTCTCGAAGTTATGCAGAAATTTGTGCTTCATTTGTATGGGAGCCCCCTTTCCGAGAGAAGAGAGGGGTCTCAGACTATCATAAGAACAGCTCCCGGCCCCAAAACCATCTCCATATATAAATTTCACGCTGATCGGTTCAGTAGTTTTTGAGCCTATGAGGTTCAGACAGACAGACAGACAGACAGACAGACAGACAGACAGAAATCCATTTATATATATATATATATATATATAGATAGATATAGATATATATGTAGATGATATAGGTAAATGTAAAGATCATATAGATGATATTTAAATAGTTGAGTGTTAAAAATCTGCAATCAAAATGTTTGTACAGGAAGAACGGTATTTTTCGAAGTTGAACAAACTGCCCCACGGTCCCGAAATTTCGACAGAATTCCTTTAAGTATTAAGTGATGTATTTCACACAAAAATTAGTGGGGTTGTGTACCATAGGTGCACTCGCTGCCAACAAGTTAGTTATAGTTTAGTTAATTTGTCTTTTATTTTCAATCATTTGTCTTACATACTAATTTACAATTTCAAGAGTTTTAACCCAGTGGGCTCTTCAGCTTTGTTTTAAATGTTTTATGTGTTTTATATGTCTAATGTTCTTTATGTTATAATAACCTTTACAGTTCAGCCCTTGGGGCATTGTTAGTTTTAAAATTTGATAACCTACCTAATCTACAACTAAAACTACAATTTGAAAATCCTAGGGGTGGGGAACCAGATTCCGGACGATCTGGTGATCCGATGTCAGGCAGCGAGCCCTGTACCGATTGATAGACTCACTAAAGCGATCGTCGAGCATTTTTATCTCGGCCAGACGGTGGACTTCAGATGTTCTTGTCCTCGGAGGGGTGTTCAGTATCATCCTGAGGAACTTATTTTGAACACGCTGAAGCTTCAGGTGATATGTTTTAGCGCAACTCTCCCAGATTGGCATTGCATACTCGATGACCGGAAGTATAATTTGCTTGTAGACAGCAAGCTTGTTTTTCAGGGATAATGTAGACCTTCTGTTGATCAATGGGTACAGTAGCTTCAACAGAACGTTACATTTTGTGACCGTTTTGTCAACCTGTTCCCTGAAAATAAGCTTGCTGTCTATTGTAACGCCAAGATAGACAGCTGATTTGGCCCATTCCACCGTTGTGTTGTTTAGTCTTATTTTACAATCCTCAGGCGGAACAAGTTTGGGAGAGTTGGAGTGTGGAAATAGGATGACCTGGGTCTTTGCCGCATTGATACAGATCTTCCAATCGTTGAAGTATTCAGACAGAACATTCAGGCTTCGCTGCAGTTTCGCTGTGAGCGCTCTTATTACCCTACCATTGTGGACGACTACGGTATCATCGGTGAACAACGACAGAGATCCATTTTCAGGGAGCGGGGGTATGTCCGAGGTGAATAGGTTGAACAGAAGTGGACCTAGTATACTTCCGGTGGAACACCGGTGGAAATCTCCTGTGCATCGAAACTGCACCTGCAGCGAAACACGGAATGTCCTGCCCGATAGATAATTTTTGATTATCTTCACCAGAAAGATGGGAAGATTGTACTGATGCAGCTTGTACACCAAGCCACACGTTATCAAAGGCCTCCTCGATGTCGAGAAGTGCCATGGCAGATGATTTCGAAACAGACTTGTTCCGTCTGAGGATGTTAATGACTCGGTTAAGTTGGTGGATTGTCGACCGACCACGTCGGAAGCCAAATTGTTCGTCGAGCAAGATGTTTAGCTCGTCGGCGGATGAAAGAAGCCGACGGTAGATCGCTTTCTCAAATAGCTTGGATACTCCTGAGAGAAGGCTGATGGGCCTGTAGATCTTGGAACATGAAGGATCTTTCCCAGGTTTCCGGATGGGGATGACTTTGGCTGACTTCCAACACGTGGGGAAGTAGCCAAGTAGGAGGCAATGATTGAAAACAATCGCCAGATGGTTATAGAACTGGGGGCTCAGTTGCTTGAGCTCCAAGTTCAAGATGTTATCGAAACCTGGGGCCTTCATGTACTTAGAGCATTTGATATAAGCCAACAATTCATCAGCTGAGATCTCCAATTCTTCTCTGAAATCGTTGGGGCTTAGATGGATGTTAGTAATAAGCGCGCTAACGGCAGCTTCGTGTGGACTGGCGATGTTTTGTCCGAGATTATGGGAACTGACGAAGTGTTGACTTATCTCAGCAGCCTTCTCTGCAGGAGTTATTAATCGAGCCTTAGGGCCATTGTTGTCTAGTGGGATCAATGGTGGAATGGGCCTTGGCTTAGTTTTTAAAATTTTGGTCAACTTCCAGAACGGCTTTGCACAGTCTGGGAGAGAGCTGATCTTGTCGGCAAAATTGTTATTTCTGAGGTCCACCATTCTGGCCTTAATAATTTTTGTCACTCGATTACAGTGACGTTTGAGCGTTAGCAAACCAGTTCGCTGGTATTACCTTGGAATGGCGTTGCGCAGTTGAATAAGTTCTTTAGTGGGTTTATCAATGGGTACAGAGTCACTCACCTGATCAATCACCGGTACATGTTGCTTCCGGGCCGGGGAGATCGCTTGCTCGATGCTCTGCAGCTGCCGTTCGATGTCATCAACCGAATCAAGGTGCACGTTGAAATCGACCATGTCGTCGACATGTTGTCGGAACCTCTCCCATCTGGCACGATGGTAGTTCCGTCTGGTGATCCGATGCCGGTTGACCGAGGAGCCAACTTCGGCCACCACTGGATAGTGGTCCGAGCTGATCTCCTGGTGTACTACCGGTTGAGCGATGTTGTTTCCCATGTTAGTGAGGAATATGTCGATTGACGAATGAACCCCGGATCTGCTCAACCGGGTGGGAGTATCCGGGCCCAGGACGGTGTAATGTCCCTCTTCCAGGTCTTCCTGCAGTACTATTCCGTTCCGGTTCCGCCGGGTGTTCCCCCAGGTTTCGTGTTTCGCGTTTAGGTCGCCGGCGATGATAAACTGTCCTTGTCTGCGTGTTAGTTTACGGATGTCGTTTCGTAGCACCGTTGTTGTTCCATTGGCGGTGCTGGCTTGCTTTGGACAATAGGCCACGATTATGCTGATAGGGCCGACGGGAGATTCGACCTCAACTTCGATGGCTTCGATATACTGCAGCAGGAAGCTTGGAAGCATGAGGCAGTTGATGTTGTTACGCAGGGCGATCGCAACTCCTCCTCCATTAGAGCCGCTTCGATCAAGTCGCACAATCCGGTACCCGGGTATGAAGATGCTGACTAAGCAACAGGATGGTGTGGATAGTTTTATAGCTACAGATCGAATGTGTTTGATTGGTTAGAGTGTATTGGATTTACAATAAATGTATTTTGTGTGTCGCTTGTGCAGTGGTATCTCGGACCATCGCGTTGTTCGCGACACGTGGTTCATGCAACAACAACCAAAAAAACACTGTTGTTTTTTAAACAAGAAAGAAGAAAATACTTTTACTGTATATGTAATAGATAACGTTCGGTTGACGAAATAAATAAATGAAAGAAAAATTAATAAATAAATAAATACAATGAGATAAAACATACTTTTTGATAAGGTGCTCATTTCAGCCAACATTTGCTTGGTTTTGGACCACATGCCGAACTCGTACTTTTTTTTAGCAAAAAACACTGTTTTCTATTTTCTTTCAAATCCCTCTGCTAACTTCATATCTATCGGAACTTATCTTCGGAAACGAGCATTAGAAGCAGAAAATGTCATACCCATGGAATAAATTTCTTACGCGTATCTGTCAAGATAAGCAGAGGAAGTTGGAATTAAATGGAAAATACTAATTTTTCTTCTGATTTCTAGCTAACCAAAACATATCGATTGCTATGATCAGAAACTTGTCTACTAGCAGGTTATGAGACAGACGTACACGATCAAAATTTTAGTTTGCCATTGATCTTTAGATTGGCAATGTGTATTTCTTATTTCATTTACTCTTACGCAAATATTATTCAAAGTGACTGTGACAACAAACGGGATACTTCGTTTAAAAAAAAATGTAAGAGACAGCAGGGTTCACGTTACAATACCGGTGCGCTATTTCCATGATTAACAAGAAGAGAGAAAACATGGGCTCTCTGAAAAGCAACAGTGATGCCATACCTACCGCTCAACAGCGAAGTATTATTTATGGTTTATTTCTACTGGACAGCTCCGAAACATATTTTTTATTGCACATATGATAGTGCCAGATGATGGACAATATAATCATAAGCACCGATCATCCTCAAATGACTGGAAGAAACATGAAATAAATAGTGATTTGATCACATTCAGGCAACAAGCCCAGATGTGAGAAGGAACGGAAGAAAACATTCCCTCCGGTACAAGCGATCAAGTGCAAAATACACAAAGGCAAAATTTGAGCAAACTTCTTCAGCAGGTGGGAAAATGATGGTGTTCTAGATGGAGTATTTTAAATCTTCAAAATGACAGGAATAAATGGGTAATCAATCATAAATTATACATCAAATCATTAGTCCGATAGATGGAGCTTATGTTTGCATCATTGAAAGTGAAATACTTTTGAAAATGTAGGAGTTTTAGACCAGTTTTCTAACAACTGATTAAAACAGTGTCCTCTGATTAAGCCGTTCCCTTCCCTATGATACATTATTGTAGACTTTTAATTAATAACCCCAGAAAATTGAGTTTGTTTAAATCAGAAATGAACTTGAGGTGCTCACAATGCCTCTAATCCCCGTTCTTTTAAATAACTCGTTTAACATTTGCTAGATGCACTTTAACAGTTTTGGCTGATTGTACGGTTCCTTATTTTCAGTACACCAAGTGTAGAGCATTTTTTTTCGCACTTGAAGTTCAATCCGTGACATTTAGCATAAAACTAGTGCTTTAGGTTTAATCAAGTATCAAATGTGTACAGCGTGTCTCACAATAGGTGTCACTAAAACAAAATGGGATTACAGCAAAACAAATCAAGTCTTGTTGGAGTCCTGTTGGAAACATTATGGTGTATTCCAATACAGTGTTGAAGCATGAGGATGCAGATGGTTCTTTAAAACCTGCTCGATGTAATATTCAGTTAGGTTCTATGAAAGAGGAAGTTTTCCTTTTTGTGAAACGGCGCCCCATGCCATGATTTTCTAAACATTCTGATAGCGTTCTATAGCTAGTTTATCTCTTGGAATATTGGCAAGACTTTTGCCATACAGACGATCAATAAGTTGAATATGAGTGTCCTGAAGGAGGGAGAGCTTTTCATCCGAAAATAAAATTTCGCAGTCACCGTGCCGAACCAAAAAAATTCTGCTTCTTTGGACCCTGACTTGCTGTTGACGCTCCGTCAACTCGTGAAACCATTGTTTCTTGTACGGCTTGCATTCCAGATCATGTCTGAGGAGGTATTTCTACGTTAATATATTACCACAATACAACGCAAGTTATGGTTGTTCTAAACTAATATTTTTGTTGTTTACACCTTGAGAGGGATTTGTTTTTACCAAAACACAAGTTACGTTGACTTGGGAAACAAATGAAAAATTTAGATTGATTTAACCAGAGCGGCGGTAAAATCAAACTGATATTTTGTTAGAAGAAAAAAAACAACTAAAAATATAGTTAGAAACAGACCTTTTTTGGAATATTTCATATTACATCATCCGGTCCCGCTGCATGCTTTGACACGGTCACTCAGCAATAGGTAAACATTTAATATTTTAATTAAAAAAACTGGAAATAGAAATGTAGGTGAATGAAAACGGATATGTTTGTTGCTTCAACCGTTTTCATTTGTTTGTTTCAAACAGCAATGCAGTTTTAATCATACTAAGATTTGTTTGAAATAAACCATAAGCATTGCTAGAATCAACCAACAAACAGCCAACAGCTGTCATAATAAAACAACCAACATACTGGTTAATTCAACCGGATGTCAGTTGAAATTAACTGCTTCGTTCACGAAACAATAAGTCAAAAAAATTTGTTTGTTTTAACCACCGTAGGTAGTCAAATCAAACTAATATGATGTTTGTATCCAATTCAACTTGAAACTCCGGTTAAATTAAACTAGAATAAGTTTGTTTTTACCCATTTTTCTCAGTGATGGTAACTGATAAATACAAACAAACGAAATCGCTTGTTTATCTTCAGCAATAAGCTGTCAAAGGAATACACTCAAAATGGGTATAATCAATTCCGCTGTTAACATTACTCAGCTGAACCAAGACTGAAAAAAGGTGACACCTATTGTGAGACACACTGTATAACTATTTTTCGATACACACTTTAGAAGTTTATCACCAATGTATTAAAAAAATGTTAATGCACGATCTCTGATGAACTATGATAATTCTTCCGTTTGCATCGTAGCAGAACTGCAAAATACACTGAAAATTTATTTTCGTAAATTCGCTTTCACTCGTTGTGTAAACAAGGATTTTGTACATAGAACGCTCTATACCTGGTGAAATGCGATTATTACACCTTTTTGTATAATGCACGAACTGATTTTCGTGATGACCAGGCAATTGTTGTTTTTTATCGTAATAATTCATGCTGTTGGCATGAGCGGGAATAATTTATCTATGCCAAATTAAAATTTAAAGCATAAGTGAGTGTGATAATATCATACTCGGTGCTGAGAAAAGTTATTCACGTCATACAAAACACAATATAAAACCGATCTTTTCATTTTCGTCGTGTTGCACCTCCTGGAATCAACTACGATGATTCATATTACGTCTTTGTAGTCCGGAATCAAAACGACTCGAACAAATATTTTGCCATCTCTTGATACAATTTTCTGTCGCACTGCATTCGGCGCGTGGCATGTGTTTTGTCCAGTGTTTGACCAGGCCCGTTGTGTATGATTATTTTGTTGTAACACGACGATGAAACGAGTGAAACGAACTGACAATTGAATATGATTGCCACCGTGAAACGGCTCCAAAAGACGCTGCGGTCTTTGTAGTTTCACTTAAAACTTTAGAAGACTTTGGAAGATGTTATGAGAAGGAAACTAAGCTACTGAATGCGCTTCCATTGTAAGAGTAATTGCTTTGTAAGCAGAATTTATAAAATGGGTACTTAAAAAAACTAAAGTTCATCCAAAAACTGGATGCGATTTCGGCTAGTGTTACAATGCGGCTAATGTTGCCAAGCACTGCGTTGCGTAGATTTGATTTCTTCCGCAGCTTGCGCATATAGTTTTCAGCAAGAAGTTCACGGGAAGCATTAATTTGTGTCTAGTTATACCGAAAATAAAAACCGTTATTTTGCATCCAATACAAAATATAAACCAGAACATTTTAAATCAATACGTTAAAGACAATTTCACATGAATAATCAAAAGTTCACGTTGAGGTCTTACGATGGAAGGGCTGACCATAATCTAAGCCTTGTTTACATGTTTGAAATTTCCTATGAAATAGCTGAAAAGGGAAGATGGTTCTGAAATACTCAACATTTAGTTGACGTGGCTTATGAATAACCCCTTACAGCCGTAGAGGACATCTTTGCCATTCTTAGATTTAACATCCAAACTGACTAGGAATGGTTTGTACCGAACAACTAGTTGGCGTCATCGAACTTGTATGGCGTTACAATTTTATTGTTGCACGACGAGAGGCTTCGCGTTGAAAGTCAACATGTTTTGTTACACGACATCGAAGGCAACAGACCCCGTCGCTACTGTGGTTACATGTGCTTTGACGATTATTTTTTTCAGCTCTGCTCATCAATCAAGTATCTTCTCATGAATCTCCATCAGTGAATCCAAACTCGCGAATGCATGAATGATAAAGACATTGTCCTAACTTTTCAATGTTGGGATAAAAAATAATGTACAGTACTGGAAGAAATAAAGTGCTCACCCGGAAATAATTATATCATTGCTGCATAACTTCATCAAATTTGATTATATTATTTAGCTTTCTTCCGCAAAGTTGACTTAATTTGCGTTATCTTTCAGTTTTTGTAGAAAAAAAAATTACTTTTCTCTTGAAATAAAAAAAAAACTTCTTTTACTTAAATTGAGTTGTTTTTGAACTGGAAGAAAAAAAGTGCTCACTTTTACCTTATAATATTTTACTGTATTTTGTTCGTTCCCAGTCGCTGATATTGACATATCCTCTTATTGTTGTTTATGCGCGGTATATTCAAGAACAATTTTTCCCCGTTTTACTTGTTCGTTATTCGTGTTTTAAGATGGAAAGTAAGCAAATCCCCCTAAAAATCCGTAAACTCATCGTTCGAGACCACCAGAACCATGAATCGTTCCGGAAGATTGCTGCTAAGTATGCTTTAAGCTACTCTGGTGTAAGGAAGGTATGGAAGAAATTCGAACAATGGTCAAATCAGGTCGTGGGAGAAAGCGGCTTACGTCACCACGCGAAGATTCGAGAATCGTACGAGAAGCAAGAAGATGCTCATCAATAACCAGCAGTGCTATACGTGAGAACTTGAATCTGAAGGTATCCGAAAGAATTATTCGCTACAGGCTGCAAGAAGCTGGATTAAAGAGCAAGTATGCAAGTCGACGCCCTATAATCAGAAAAGTCAATAGAATCAAACGATTGAAATTTGCTCAAAAGTATGCGGAACAGCCCGTAAAATTTTGGAAACGAGTGGTATGGTCTGATGAGAGCAAATTTGAACTGTTTAGCAAGAAACAGCGCCCTCGTGGTTGGATAAAGTCGGGAGAACGCTTATTGGATCAGAACGTGCAGAAAACTGTAAAACATGGTGGCGGAAGTATTATGGTTTGGGGGTGCTTCTCGTGGTCCAGCGTTGGAAATCTCGTGGAAATCGAAGGTATCATGACTGCTGATCGTTACATTGATATAATCAATGAAAATCTGGAGGAATCGCTTCTTAAAATGGGGCTTGAGGAAAGCTTCATTTTCCAGCAGGACAATGACCCAAAGCACACAGCACGAAAGTCAACTGCATTCTTCAAAGCAAATCGCATTAAACTGTTGGAATGGCCACCACAATCACCCGACCTCAACCCGATTGAAAATTTGTGGTCGATTTTGGATAGACAGGTGGATAAAGGCGAAGTGACGAATAAAACCAAGCTTTTCAAAGCTTTAAATGAAGCGTGGCAGAACATCGATGAAACATATCTGCACAACCTCGTCGAAAGCATGCCACGACGTCTACAAGCAGTGATCCAGGCAAAAGGTGGACATACTAAATACTAAAAGCTTTATATACTGTGTTTTCTTTACAATTTCTCTTGTGAGCACTTTATTTTTTCCAGTCGATAACAGAAAAGGTTCAATAAAAATTAAGATATAAATTTCCAGTCCTAGATTTTTATTATTTTCTTTGCACGAAACGATAAAACGAAAGAATAAGATGAATTATGTCGAATACAGCTCAATGTTTTCTCTGAATGTGTAAAGGGTGTCACCCTTCAAGATTATTCGTTTTGGTGAGCACTTTATTTTTTCCAGTACTGTATCTTTATCATTGTTGCATACTCAACACAATAATGATAAATAGCAAGCCGGAAGAATCAAGATTAAAACAATGTTTCATAATATCCGATTGTCAGTTAGGAAAGAGACATAGCGTTGTATGTACATTGAATTATATGCAACAAAAATATATGCAATCATGTCACATGTTGCATCTACTGGAAAGAGATAATGTTTGGTTTTATACACTCAGTAGCAAAAAAAAAGCCGAGCAAAATTTTTCTTCCAAAAAACGCGTTGGTCAACCTTCTGTCACTTTGTCAATTATCAATATTTTTGGCTGAAAATTTCACAACACTATAATCAATGTATAGGCTTTATGTGACCAATATTTCATATTGATAAAACTTATAAATTTGAAGTTATCATAACATATGTAAAAAAAGTCATTTTTGGACATAGCAATTTCAAAAATCCGTATTTCTGTGAAAAATTTAAATACCGTATTATAAATTTCTCCACAGCTTAAAATAATATAGAAAATTATGTGGACAAAATTTGAACTGTTTCCATCAAGTGGTTTGGGCTACAGCTGGCGTCAAAGTTGACGCACCAACATGAGTATTTCCCTTTTTCGCCCGATATTAACCATGCTGAAACATCGGTGCAAAAAAAAAGCCGAGGTGAATTTTATTAAAAATACAGTATAATACTGTATACGTAGTTTTCACAAACCAATTCATATTGAATGCCATATTTTTAAAGTTCTTCGTGGGTTACACTAGTTATTTGGGATATTTCATGCGTAACAAATCATGTGTATTAATAAGATGAATTCACCTCGGCTTTTTTTTTGCACCGATGCACAGTGGGCAAGAACTGATGAAAACTAAGGAATTTGTAAATGTGGTCGCTTTTAAGCGCGGCTTGTAAACAAGAAAATTGGAAATTGTCTGGGAAATCGAATGGCACAGGTTTCAATCACCGCACGGATATGGTTGTGGAGTTATAGAGCTTATTTTACCCCACTTCCCCTTATATTCTTGAATAATTTAAAGATATCTTTGCATGGAGTCGCTCAAGATCAACAAAATAGTGCTAACCCCATGTGAAATTTTCTGAAAAATCGAATAAAGGTTGTTTCAACCACCGCACGACTTTGTGAACGAAGATATGGCTGGTTTTACCCCACTTCCCTTATATTATTGAATAATTTATAGATATCTTTGCTCGAAGTCGCTCAAGATCAACAAAATATGACTAGTCCTATGCAAAATTTGCTGGAAAAATGTAATACAGGTTGTTTTAACCACCGCTCGGCTCTGTGAAGAGAGATATGGCTGGTTTTACCCCACTTCTCCTTGTATTATTCAATAATTTATAGATATCTTTGCTCGAGTCGCTCAAGATCAACAAAATATGACTAGTCCTATGCAAAATTTCCTGGAAAATCGAATACAGGCTGTTTCAACCACCACACGGCTCTGTGAAGAGAGATATGGCTGGTTTTACCCCACTTCTCCTTGTATTATTCAATAATTTATAGATATCTTTGCTCGGAGTGCCTCAAGATCAACAAAATAGGACTTTTCCTATGTGAAATTTTCTGGAAAATCGAATACAGGCTGTTTCAACCACCACACGGCTCTGTGAAAAGAGATATGGCTGGTTTTACCCACTTCTCCTTGTATTATTGAATAATTTATAGATATCTCTGCTCAAAACTGCTCAAAATCAACAAAATAGTGCTAATCTCATGTGAAATTTCCTGAAAAATCGAATAAAGGTTGTTTCAACCACCGCACAACTTTGTGAACAGAGATATGGCTGGTTTTACCTCACTTCCCCTTATATTATTGAATAATTTATAGATATCTTTGCTCGGAGTCGCTCAAGATCAACAAAATATGACTAGTCCTATGCAAAATTTGCTGGAAAATGTAATACAGGTTGTTTTAACCACCGCTCGGCTCTGTGAAGAGAGATATGGCTGATTTTACCCCACTTCCCCTTGTATTATTGAATAATTTATAGATATCTTTGCTCGGAGTCGCTCAAGATCAACAAAATATGACTATTTCAATGTGAAATTTCCTGAAAAATCGAATACAGGCTGTTTCAACCATCGCACGGCTCTGTGAAGAGAGATATGGCTGGTTTTACCCCACTTCTCCTTGAATTATACAATAATTTATAGATATCTTTGCTCGGAGTCGCTCAAGATCAACAAAATATGACTAGTCCTATGCAAAATTTCCTGAAAAATCAAATACAGGCTGTTTCAACCACCACAAGGCTCTGTGAAGAGAGATATGGCTCATTTTACCCCACTTCCCCTTGTATTATTGAATAATTTATAGATATCTTTGCTCGGAGTGCCTCAAGATCAACAAAATAGGACTTTTCCTATGTGAAATTTTCTGGAAAATCGAATACAGGCTGTTTCAACCACCACACGGCTCTGTGAAAAGAGATATGGCTGGTTTTACCCCACTTCTCCTTGTATTATTGAATAATTTATAGATATCTCTGCTCAAAACTGCTCAAAATCAACAAAATAGTGCTAATCTCATGTGAAATTTCCTGAAAAATCGAATAAAGGTTGTTTCAACCACCGCACAACTTTGTGAACAGAGATATGGCTGGTTTTACCTCACTTCCCCTTATATTATTGAATGTCTCAAGATCAACCAAATATGACAAGTTCTATGTGAAATTTCCTGAAATTTTCTGAAAGTTGTAGCTGAAGCTAGACGTCAAGGTAATCAACTTGAAAAACATTTCAACCTCAGCATTAATCGATCGAAAATTGGAGGAAGTGGAAGTTCGAATACCGGGAATATGGCACGGAGTCTCCTTGATCAACCTGAGGTATTTGCGAAGGTTCTCAACATCAATGTAGAGCTTGTAACGAATTTACGTTTGATATCTCGATTGGCACTATCATCAAGGAAATTGGATCCTGAGAGATTGAGACAGCTGTACGAACGTATAGAAGTACAAATTATGGATGAATTTCCATTTGTGAAACGGCTCCCACCAAGCATCCATAAGTATAAACACCTGCCGGAGGTCGTTGCAATTCTGGTAAACCTTCTCATTCAACAAAATTTCATTGATGCTAAATGAACCAGTTCCGTTTAATTTTTCAGCCATTCTCGTTAAACTGTAAAGACGAGCAGGCCGGTGAAAGGTGCCATAAAAGGCATAAGTTTCTCGAACGCATCTTTCAAGAAAGACTTCCGCAGTGGATAATTTGACGGATATGATGCGTGTAGCTTTAGCATGGTCAGACCCCAAAATGTCGTATGTAGCTTACACAAGCGGTCTTGGAGTTAAATGCAGGAAATATAAGGATGAACGTTTCGAAGCTCTAATGAATCGATATGTGGCCATTGATGCAGGTGAGCTTCCAAGCATGTCTTCCAGTGTGAAGATTTGCTCAGATGGCTATTCCAGTGATAGTGACAAGAGCAGTAGCGATAATGTTGATGGCAATGACGACAGTAGCGATGATAATAGAAGTAATTAATAGTTACCTACTACACCGACGATAGTGACGATGTTTACTAAGGTGGTAATGAGAAAGACGATGAGATAAAGAAAATAAATATAAAAGCTATATTAAAGAGATGGGAACTTATGTTAATCAAAGTATTCGTAAATCAATGAAATTTCAATTTTCTTGAAAGATATCTATAAATTATTGAATAATACAAGGAGAAGTGGGGTAAAATGAGCCATATCTCTCTTCACAGAGCCGTGCGGTGGTTGAAACAGCCTGTATTCGATTTTCCAGAAAATTTTGCATAGGACTAGTCATATTTTGTTGATCTTGAACGACTCCGAGCAAAGATATCTATAAACTATTCAATAATACAAGGGGAAGTGGGGTAAAATCAGTCATATCTCTTTTCACAGAGCCGTGCGGTGGTTGAAACAGCCTGTATTTGATTTTCCAGAAAATTTCACATAGGAAAAGTCCTATTTTGTTGATCTTGAACTACTCCGAGCAAAGATATCTATAAACTATTCAATAATACAAGGGGAAGTGGGGTAAAATCAGTCATATCTCATTTCACAGAGCCGTGCGGTGGTTGAAACAGCCTGTATTCGATATTCCAGAAAATTTTGCATAGGACTAGTCATATTTTGTTGATCTTGAACGACTCCGAGCAAAGATATCTATAAATTATTCATTAATATAAGGGGAAGTGGGGTAAAACCAGCCATATCTCTGTTCACGAAGTCGTGCGGTGGTTGAAACAGCCTGTATTCGATTTTTCAGGAAATTTCACATAGAAATAGTCATATTTTGTTGATCTTGAGCGACTCCGAGCAAAGATATCTATAAATTATTCAATAATACAAGGGGAAGTGAGGTAAAATCAGCCATATCTCTCTTCACAGAGCCGTGCGGTGGTTTAAACAGCTTTTTTGTATTTTTCAGTAAATTTCGCATAGGACTAGTCATATTTTGTTGATCTTGAACGACTCCGAGCAAAGATATCTATAAATTATTCAATAATATAAGGGGAAGTGGGGTAAAACCAGCCATATCTCTGTTCACAAAGTCGTGCGGTGGTTGAAACAACCTTTATTCGATTTTTCAGGAAATTTCACATGATATTAGCACTATTTTGTTGATTTTGAGCAGTTTCGAGCAAAGATATCTATAAACTATTCAAGAATACTAGGGGAAGTGGGGTAAAGCCAGCCATATCTTCGTTCACAGAGCCTTGAGGTAAGTAAAACAGCTTCTATTCGATTTTCCAGGAAATTTCACATGGGGTTATCACTATTTTGTTGGTCTTGAGTGACTCCATGCAAAGATATCTTTAAATTATTCAAGAATATAAGGGGAAGTGGGGTAAAGTAAGCTCTATAACTCCACAACCATATCCGTGCGGTGATTGAAACCAGTTCCATTCGATTTCCCAGACAATTTCCAAGCGGAAATGGCCTTGTTTACAAGCCGCGCTTAAAAGCGACAAAAGTTACAGATTTTTTCCTTAGTTTTCATCAGTTCTTGCCCACTGTGCGATGGTTCAGCATGGTTCATATCGGGTGAAAAGGGGAAATACTCATTTTGGTGCGTCAACTTTGACGCCAGCTGTAGTCCAAACCGCTTGATGGAAACAGTTCAAATTTTGCCCACATAAATTTCTGTATTATTTTAAGCTATGGAGAAATTTATAATACGGTATCTAAATTTTTCACAGAAATACGGATTTTTGAAATTGCTATGTCCAAAAATGACTTTTTTGACATATGTTATGATAACTTCAAATTTATAAATTTTATCAATATGAAATATTGGTCACATAAAGCCTATACATTGATTATAGTGTTGTGAAATTTTCAGCCAAAAATATTGATAATTGACAAAGTGACAGAAGGTTGACCAACGCGTATTTTGGAAGAAAAATTTTGCTCGGCTTTTTTTTTGCTACTGAGTGTACTTCTTTGTTTTCCTGCCATTTTTTGTATGAACATGGCTACTGATATTGATTCATAATTGAGTCGAGTTCAATTCAACAGTGACCAACCATGGTTATCGAATAAAAATATGATAGTGAGGTGTTCTAGGTCATCCAAACTTGTCTTGAGTTAAAAACCTAGAATCTACAATTTTATCTATAGATTTTTCGGCTGTAAAAGGTGCAATATGTATTCAACAATGTACATTGAATCTTCTGGAGAGTCGAAAGATATTATGCGATAATCCAGATCATTCTAAATTAGCCTGGCAGATGAAAAAGCTACAGTTACAATTGGTCGGAGTTCTGCCAAATCACACCAAGCGTCTATCGAAAATCATCAGTTTTGTCCGACATATTCAAACAGAACTTTTAAATTTGAAGATGAACCAGATCAGTGGTTCTTGAAGTTTGTAACCAATAACCATTTTAAGTGATCCATCTCCATCCATTCTTCTGCACCGAAACAAAAAATTCGTTGAAGACTGTATCGGATCAGTTACGAGGAATGACGCATATGTCGCTTGATGCAATCTGGCAGGACCCCGACCAATTATAAATCCTGAATTCTGAACTGCATAATAGATTGGATGACCAAGAACCCTACCAGAAGATCCAGTGAGCATGGTTGAATACATATCGTAAATTTGTGTAGCCTGAAAAGCTACAGTTAAAATCCAAATTTTGTGCTCCAAAACTGACCAGTTGTTATAGAACATCCCAGATCATTTCATAATATCTGCTGACCTTCCAGAAGACTCCAGATGAACATGGTTGAAAACATGTCCCAACAATGTATAGCAAAAAAAGCGACAGGTACAATTATAGATGCTATGTTCAGTACTCCAGGACAGGTTGAATGATTTAGAACATCCCAGATTATCTCATAAAGTAGGTTGCTCTTCCATAAGATTCAACGAACATAGTTGTATACATATCATACATCAGAGCACTTGGACATCAGAAAAACCTACAGTAGATCCTAAGTTATGAACTATTCAACAGTCTGGAATGATCCGGAACATCCCAGATTTGATCATAATGTCGGTTAACCTTCCAGAAGATCCACTGAACAAGGTTCAATGCATATCGCAAACTTGTTACACACTTACAACTGTTACAACTATACATCCCAAGTTTTGAGCTCCAGGACTGTTTGGATGACTTAGAACATCCCAGATTATATCAAAATATCTGTTGTTTATCCAGAGGACTCAATGAACATGTTTGAATACATATCATAAATTAGTATAGCTGAAAAAACTACTGTTGCAATTGTATATCCTAAATTTCAATCATCTCGAACATTCTTGATTATCTCATAGTGCCGGTTGACGTTTCATAAGATTTAAATTATTTTTTTGACAATATATAGCGAATTTTTGCAGATAAATAAGCGGCAGTAACAACTGTAGATCTTAAGTTATGAACTCAAAATTGTTTGGATGACCTAGAATATCCCAGATTTTCTCATATGTCAGTTGACCTTCCAAAAGATTCAGTGAACATAATTGAACACATGTCGTAATTTTGTATTGCCGAAAAAGCTACAGTTTCAACTATAGATCCTAAGTTCTGACATTTATCTTCCAAAAGACTAGATGAATACGGTTGAAAAGATATCGTAACCATTCATAATCGACAAAGCTACAGTTACAACTGTAGCTACGAACTTCTTCATGTTAAAGATGGCCTAGGTTCAAAATCAGACTTAACGCATATATTTTTTATTTTTCCCTGATAGGATAGTCAATTTTCAACAAGTTTGCCCCAGATAGTGTTGGTTTTTGTTCAATGTGTGATTTTATACAGGCATTTTTCTTCAGGGTGAAGTCAATCCACAACAAATTTTATAATTGCCCAGATCAGTAATTTGTTGGACAGCAACAACTGATTGTCCCTTTTGTTCATGTTGCTGATAAAGCAATGTTGCTATCGGTAGTGTGTTGCAATAATGACAAAACGTTTTTTTTATCGCTGTTACATGAAAGCAAAGCAACTTGCCTCTTTCCCATCATCGATACAACATTTTGTTGTTTTCCTTCGTGTTTTGTTGTAATACATTCAAGTTACAACATATCATTGATGCAGAGTGAAAGAATAACGGGTGTATCACTCGTCATAATTATCGTATGCTTTTAGGTACAACAAGTGTATATTTGACAGGGCACTCACCATAGCATAGTGGGATCAACCCACCCACGGATTCAGTAATAGCTCTTCCCAAAAGTACAGGTTTTAATCCCATTTCAGAAACATTAAAAAACACTGGACAACTCCACGTGGTTGCTCCTTTTTTTCAACAACATTTTGGGCTGATAAAGTAGATCAGTTAGTAGTTCATGCAACCACCGGAAAGACGTTTTTTTTTAATTTGTGACAAATTGTTCGTACACTCCTGTTTCTTTTTACTCAATTTTTGAGTACAATTGTATACTATCTCTTCTTCTCTCACGGAAGTGTTACTCAATTTTCGTTAAAAAGTGGATCAACTCAATTTTTGAGTAGATCCACTTTTTACGAAAATTGACTAATATTTCCGTGAGAAAAAAAGCGAAAGTAAACAATTGTACTTGAAATTGAGTGAAATGAAATGGGAGTGTAGCTCTTTGTATAGCTTTCGTACAATGCACGAATGTTCTTACTGTGTGAAAAAAAGCTTCGTGCTTTAGACAGTTGCACGTGTGCCATTAATTACGAAGGTAGCTTCATAAAAACAACAAATCAGGTTCGTTGCTGAAAACAACGAATAAATTCGTTAGTTCTACGTGAGATTTCGTGGCATAAACTGAAATTATTATTCAGTTTATAAGATATTTTGATTCCCTGATTTTGTTAAGCAGTATTGCTAGAATCTACCTTTCCAGAGATTATATTTTCAGATTTTATTTAAATCCCTCCCACTCTACAAATTCTTATAGAATCATTTCTTGAGACCAAAAACAAAGAGGTTGGAATTTATAAAATCACTCGTTATTTGCATCTTCTCGGCTTGTTAACACCCCCATTGGGATACCAACCCTGATTCTTAACATAATGTTCGCCTGTAGCATCATTTATAAATAAATGATCCGCCTTGCTAGCTAATGATGATTGAAACCCTACAAATCTGGCTGACCACTTATGAATTGCTTCAATTGACCACTGACGATACTGCATCATTGCACTCACCATGGACAACCGCCGACGCGTGCTTTTTTCTCGTCCTCTCTCTCTTCCTCTGCTTAATTGCCCTTGAAATCAACCGTGTGCAATCGTGAGTGAAAAAAAATTAATTAACCATAATTAAACTTTCTGAACTGAAGCCTGGGGCCGAAAAAACGGTCGGCAATATTAGAAATTGTGTTCATATAGAAAACATACAATAAATATACAGTTTACCACGGGATGCGGAAATCTGAAAAAAAAAAAAACTGTGCAGGATTCCCCTTTCAAGGGAAAAAAAGCACGTGAGCATTAACAACGGGAAGCCACTTGAATCGACTGTTATAATACTGAATAGATATGCCGGCTCGCTTCACCTCAATGGATAGATTAAATAAATCAAAAATTAAAAATTATGATTGAGTTCTTGAACGTGCTTCAGGGTGTATTTTCCAGCGGGTTTCACCGATCAAATTTGTACTTTTTTTCAGCTTTTCTTTTGCTGGCTTCCTTTTTTTTCTGCGAAGATTTTTGAATGACCGTAGCGGTTGCTCAATTTTAATTTCCTCTCATCGTGCATTCAACTAACGACAACATTATGAATGTGCCTTTGACCGTGTCCAAAGATTATTTCTTTTCAATGTCCGACCTGCTTTATTCGCCCTCCGCTTGAGCCCTCGAGAGTCGTTGGACAAATTGACGTCGACCACACTTTTTCCATCCTGACTGACCAGCTGCAAAAAAAAAAACCCCAACCCCACCCACTCCCACAAGGAATGGTTATAAATGCCAGCATCCGGACGCTTATAATATGTTCCATTGCCGTTTCCACCACTTCATATTTTGTTTTTGTTTTTCTCCACCGTTGCAATAAAACAAGCTTGCAATTTTTCCGGCTCCTTAAGCCTCTTTTTGCAAAAATAAATCTTTTGATCGTTCCGTTCACGGACGGAATTAATACCTACTATTGCTTGGTTGGAAAAAGTTTCTCTCCCCGGAAAATGGGAACTGTGACCAGCGACTGACCGCAGCAAAGTCATGGTTTTTTTTTTTCATTCGGACCAAGCTCTGTTGCTAAGCGTTGAATGTATGCACTTCAGTGATTTATCTTCCGGTTTGGCGAAAATTGTTCCTGTGCTATCAGAACATTTTACTGTCCACAGTTCGCTGCGTTCCGAAATGACTTTCGAAATAATTATGAACTAATTTGAATTTCAACATGAGCAGAAGTGAATGTCATGTCACTCTTCCCAAATGCATATCATCTGTACCACCCCTGAAACAACCCACGATCACACAAATCAAGTGTTTCTACTTAGACTTTGTTATAAAATTGAAACTTGTACGGTCACTATACGACAGGTTGCGAAGGCCTCTTCAAATCTCGTAGCTGCTTAACAACGCTGCTGATGGCACCACGAACGGCGAGCAAGGACCGAGTAAATATTTACACTTCCAAGCAGCATCGTGATCGGTGACAGTTTCAGATGAGGACCATCCGGAGCTTATTGAAGTGGCACGGAAATGGACTGGCATGAGTCGATGGCAACTGTTTCGCATTGCTTGGGAAAGGTACACAAAAGGGAAGGAAAACGGGTCAGTCCTCCTAAGTGATCGGAAACACAAGTGAACTGCTGTTTATCTGCCATCATGTGTGTAAGACGGTTCAAAACGGTTGGACAACTGGTGAGGGTCAGAAGATTTTAAAACCGAGAAAAACGGGTTCGTTATGAGCCTCATTAAGCTAAAAATTCAATTAAAATCTGTATCCACATTAATCCGGACACCTTAAAATCATTGTACTTTTTGAAATATTGCACGTAGGAATGAAATTTAACTGCGGTGTAGCTGAGAGTCTATGATGAAAAAGACTATGATTGATGGTTACAATTCATGTTTAGTATTCAAGATGGCGAAAGAAAAAAAAAGTGCGTGAGCGAATTTTGTACGGGCGTACGGCAAATCCTGACTTGTCAATACGGGACCTTGCAAAAACATTGGATTTGCCTAAATACACTATTGACGATGTGCTCAAATCATTTTCGGAACGTTTGACGGTGGAGAGGAAACCGAGAAGTGACAAAAACATTGGACGCGCTGATCCTGTCATGGACCGAAAAGTGAAAAGGATATTAACGAAAAACCCAAAATCTCTCCATTCGAACGGTGGCTCGTAAAATAGGGATGTCGCCTGGTATTGTCCAAAAATCAAAATAACCTTTGGGACTTAAGTCGTATAAAGTAAAAACAGTTCCAAATCGCAACGACAAACAGAACTTGGCAACAAAATCACGGGCTCGACGTTTGTACTGCGAATATTTGACGATGTTATGGACGATGAAACTTATGTCCTGGAGGATTTCAAGCAGCTTCCAGGGCTGGTTTTTTATTCTGCTATGGCGAGGAGCATTTCAGAACGAAAAAGGCATCGAAATTTCCCAAAAAATACCTTGTGTGGCAAACAACTTGCACGTGTAGCAAAAAGAGTAAATCTTATGTCACTACAGGCACAATCAACTAGGAGATCTATCAGAAAGAGTGCCTGCAGAAGCAATTGCTACCCTTCATCAAAAGTCACAAAGAAAAACCTTTGTTCTGGCCCGATTTGGCATCATGAACCATGAACTGTGATGGAGTGGTACCAAGCAAATCCGGTGAACATTGTACCAAAAACCTCAAACCCGCCAAATTGCCCAGAGCTACGACCAATCGAGAGATATTGGGCTCTGATGAAGCGGAAGCTTGCTGAAAAGAAGCAAGGAATCAAAGACATCAACCACTTCCAGCAAATTTGGACAAAGACGGCTTCTACGATTTCTGAAGAGTCTTTACAAACCCTAATGGACGGAGTTAAGCGCAAAGTTCGAAAATTTGTTGCAAATACCGAATAACTATGTGTTGTCTTCACGAATTGTCAAAACACATCCCATGAATCTGAAATAAACAACTACGACGGAAATATAATGCGAAATTTATGTTTTATTCATGTTTTGAGGTGTTCGGATTATTGCGGATACAGACCTTATATTTATATACATAGGTATACAGTAATTCCATAGAAAAAAATTAAACGATCTCTCAGAATTTCATGATTATTAGTAGTTTTGTTCTCTATTGAAAAATATTCCACTTGTATTTTTTTATTAAAAAAAAAATCATAACTTTTGATCCACTGATTTCATCAATTGAAATTGCAAATTAAAGGTAGTTAAACATACTTTTAAGAACAAATAGAAAAATAACTTCTCTACTGCATCAGTGATTAGGAAACCTTTGTTTTTTAGTTTTTAAGATCATCATGGTCTCGGGACCAAAGAGCCACGTTTTTGTTTTTTTTCTCGGCCTCGTTTTTATATTGAAAGATCGGACATTTTTAAATAACATATCAAAAAATTGGCGTTGTGTGTATTTTAGTTTTTGAAATAAGTTTTTTCAAAAATGCTATGTTTTTAGGTTTTGCTAACTTTCCTGGGAACGTGGATACTATAGGTTTGCTTGTGTGGCCTATGGCGTACGAGAAAACGGGCTAAGAAGTGTTTGTTTACAAATGTTGATAGGCCCTATTCTAATGTTGGTCGAGAATTGGAGTGACGGTCAATCGAAAGTGAAAGTATTAGTTTATGTCTTTTGTGTTGAACTAACAGGTGTGTAATTACGTTTTTGTTTACATTAGTATCGTTCATCGTGTGGGCAGTAGTGCATCAAGAAGGTGAAAACGTCGATATGACTATATACTAAAAAGAAACTAATTATGTTGCGATTTCAGTTGATTTCAATTAGTATCGCTGTGCAATACCTTCAGCTAAACGGAGTTATCTCGGTCGTGGCAGTGACGATTGGAGTGTAACTCAAACTGTATTGGTTCGACAATGGATGGCACGGGCTCCGTGAAAAAGAGGACAAAAACATCCTCCAGTAGCGCTGAAGACCACAAAGGCCGGTTCATAAACCACGTAGACTTATTTTTTGAAAATCTCATCTCTTTTTTACACAACCGGAACAATAAATGCGGAAATCTATCGATCTGAGTGTCTGCAGAAAAGGGTTGTTGCCTTTGTATCAGAAGCTTAGTAGCCTTTCACTGTTTTGGCTCTATTTAGCGCCGTCCTATTACGCCAAAACAACTCTCAATTGGCTCTCGGAAAAGGCTATAGATTTAATTGAGACAGGCATCAATCCGTCAAATTGCCCTCAGCTTCGGCCCATCGAACACTATTGGGTGAAAAGCGTCTTCAAAAACACTAGAAAAACAGCTGAGAAGAGGCAGGAGTTCAAAAAACTTGCCCAAACATGTGATGTAAAACCTTTCCGGAACCTAATGAAAAGTGTTCGACCAAATTTCGCAAATTCGTGAAAAATATTATTTTTTTCATCCGGTCTTCACTATGTTCAAATTCAATCCCGCACGACAAAACGTCATCGATTTGATTGAATTAAAAGTATTTTTTTATATGTTTTTAAAGAAAAATATGTTGATAACTTATTTTCGATACAGTCCTTACTACCGTCTTCAAATAATTGCAGCCCTTGGTCCTATATTTCTAATCCATTAATTGCTGGATTAATTCTTCAGGGTTGCTTATATTCTTTTTCCGGCAGCTAGTTATTTGCTCGTACACAGAGAAAAATTTGATAGTTTTTACACATAATTACTTATTGCACAGAAAAAAATCTTGTTGTAAGAACTACCATTTTACCCGACTATGCCTATCTTCAAAACAACCTTGAAATTTCAGTCAAATTTACTACGTTTATGGTAAGACCTTCAACAATTATAGTATATTTGACAGACCTCATATTGATATCAATTGGCTGATTTAATCGCAGACATGGTAGAATCAAACACATTGATAGTCAGGTGAAAATTGTTAGTGTTTGAGCTAAATTTAACCCTCGAAATGGTAGTTTCTACTGCGGAATGTTTTTGCATTTAGATTCTACCATTAGGGGGAGTAAGTTCACTGACAGGAATAAAGGGTGTTTCGATCAAAATTTGGTCGAAATAAACTTGACGCATTTCCTTTCATCGTGCATTAAAACATTTTGCTTACCCTTTTTTTTGAAGATGTGTGCGTGTAGCATCACCTCTATTTTGATTTTGAGATCATCAAAAGCCAGGAAAGCTGGATAGGGGGGAAATCGAAAGCCGGAGGCCTCAGCGACGACAAAAAGAGTTGCCCGCTGTTTCGAGCGGAACCCAAACCTCTCCGTCCGAGATGTCGCAAAGAAGCTGGAAGTTGCACCTTCAACCGTGGATAGAGCTAAAAAATGAGCAGGACTGTCGACTTACAAGAAAGTGGTAACCCCAAATCGCGACGATAAACAAAACACATCGGCCAAAGCACGATCGCGAAAGTTGTACACGACGATGCTGATGAAGTTTGATTGCGTGGTACAGGACGATGAAACTTACGTCAAGGCAGATTTTAAAAAACTTCCTGGACAGGAATTTTATACGGCAACCAGACGGGGAAAGGTGGCAGATATTTTCAAGCACATTAAACTGTCAAAGTTCGCGAAGAAATATCTGGTGTGGCTGGCCATCTTTACCTGTGCCTTGGAGACCAACGTTTACATTGCGATCGTAACCGTCAACCAGGAAATTTATATGAACGAGAGCCTGCAAAAACGTCTAGTGCCTATCCTGAAGTGACACAATTGTTCCGTTCTATTTTGGCCGGGCTTGGCATCTTGCCATTACGGAAAAAAGGCCATGGAGTGGTATGCTGCCAACAACGTTCAAGTGGTACCCTAGGACAAGAACCCTCCCAACACGCCAGAGCTCCGTTCAATCGAACAATATTGGACCATCGTCTAGCGGAACCTTAAGAAGACTCAAAAAGCTGTTTTTAGCCAGAAACAGTTCATGGCAAACTTGCGTTCTGTGGCGAATAAAGTGGACAAGGAGACTGTACAAAATCTTAGGCAGGCGTTAAACGAAAAACCCGGCAATTCTTTAGTATCTTTCGGTTTAAAGGAAGCATAGCAGAATATTTTTCCTGTATTTTGTATTAACTAAACCTGAAAAAGAAAACAAATTTGACATATTAATAAAAACTTTGATCGACTCACACACATTAATGTTTGATAAAATTTTGATCGGAACACCCTTTAAAGCAGCTAGAGAGGAGCGAATTAAGAAACTGCTTAGTCACCTGAAGAAGAGAAACTTCGTCATTCTGTTCACAGACGAGAAACTGTTTCTTGTCGACAGCGTGTCCAACAGTCGCAGCAACTGGTATTTAAGTTCGTAGAAAGTATCTGGTTTAAAGCCAGTTCAATTTCGGACACCAAAATAATAGCTACAACAAAAATGACACACCGATTGTTTATTTCACTATATTAAAGTTATATCTACATAAGAAACAGGTGAATTAAAGCGTTAATTCTTGTCTCTGTAACATTCTCAACTTCGCTTTGGTACACCCGCATCAGGTTGCATATGGTATCCTCAGATATGCCTGCCGCCCTCAATCTGCTCGTGAAATCATCGGTACCATTTGCTTTCTTCTTAGTTTCCAAGAGATTCCGCTTAACTAGAGGCCAGTACTTCTCCATTGGGAGAAATTCGGGACAGTTTGGTGGATTGACTGTTTTTGGAAAGTGATCTCTTGTTCCTTATACCATTCCAGGATGGATTTCGCATAGCGACATGAGACCAAACAGAGCTGGAGAGTCGTGGCTTCTGATAAACGGTAGCAACCGCTTTTGCAGACATTCTTTCTCATACACATCCTTATTGATAGTGACGGTAGAGACGAAACTTTTGGATTTTCGACCACAACTGCAAATCAAATGCCTGCCAAATCAAATATTCCTTTGGGAATTTGGACTCCTTTTTTGTCCTGAAATGCTCGGCAACGGCATTTCTTTGTATTGCGGTATAAAAAAGCAGACCCGAAAGCTGTTAAAAGTCTTCGATTACGTATGTTTTGTCGTCCATTATGATACAAGAAAATGTTTTCAAAAAAATGGTGTAAAGCTCCTTAGCACGACTTTTTGCAGTGAAATTTTGCTTGTCATCACGGATGGGCACCTTTTTCAGTTTATACTCCTTCAGTCCTTGCCTTGGCTTCATTTTTCATACGTATGTTTTTGACTTCCAAACTTTGCGAGCCACATTTTGTTCAGAAAAATTGGGATTTTTCTCAATAATTGCTATCACCATCTTGTCCATTTGTCGGTAGCATATTTTTCGATATGTTCCACTTTCAATCTTCCGATTCACAGTCAAGCGCTGATCAAACGATTTGCAAACACAAAACACAGTACTTTCCGGTAGTTTGAGTTTCTTCGCAACATCGCGTACCGATAAATTTGAATTTTTCAGTCATGCGTACAAAATGCGTTTGCGCACTTCCACTTGATTAGGCAACATTTTAATGAATGTAACAAGTATGTTAACATGTTGTACCACGAAACAAAGTGGAGATTTTCAGCTGTTACATTAGTGAAACGTTTCAGTGATCCGTGCAATAATTCAAAATCTACAATGAAAGGAAAGTGTACGAAATTTAACGTTGACAGCCTTTAACTGAAGGCTTCAAAATCACGTTTCAGACCAAGCATCCAGCATCCTTGCATTCCTTGATGGTGTTCGGAGTGCTTGCTTCCGGCTGGAAGGCTTGAAAGTGAACACAGATGTGTATCCTTAAGGATCTTGTATTGCCTTGGATTACATCTACCTACGACAAGGATGCAAATATTGTATTCAAGCAAGACGGAGCCCCTGCCCACACGTCATAGAAAACACAAATGTAATTAATGGATAACATGTCATAATTCTGGTCCAAAGAGATGTCTGCAAGAGTTTCAGGCGATGTCTGGACGCGATCATAAATGCAAATGACAGAGATATTGAATGAATATGTGACAAAATCTTTAACAATCATTTTATGTTATTACAGGTTGTGTTGATAAGTTGATAATTTAGATGCTAAAGGGTATCCCACGCCAAAATGCACCACCGAAAAAACGCTGTAGGAAATTACTTAAATGATCGTTCTTTTTCAAACTTTCAGGCAATATTATATATTCCATTAGTAAGCTTTTGACATATTCATTTCATTCAATTTCAATAACATAACCGTACGCTCGCAACATATGCTTAACTCCACTTATTAGGTTCTGTACAACATTTGGCTGCAGCTTCTTCTGTACGGAAACCCACTTTTTCTTCATGTCTTCCTCTGATTTGACCTCCTTGGGATGCCTCCGTAGTGCCGGTTTCATTAGAGCCCAGTATTTTTCGATGGGCCTTAGTTCCGGTGCGTTGGGGGGGGGGGGGGTTCATGTCCTTGGGTACGATAGCGACCCCGTTGGCTTCGTACCACTCCAGGACAACATTTGAATAGTGGCACGAAGCTAGATCCTACCAGAAGATCGTAGTGCCCTCGACTTGCTTCAGCAGCGGAAGCAGACGCTTCTGTAGACACTGCTTGAGGTAGATCTCCCCGTTTACAGTCCCGGTAGCCACGAAAGGCGTTTGCCACATGAGCAGATCGCATGCCAAATCATGTATTTCTTGCCAAATTTTGTAATTTTCTGCTTCCTTGTTTCCTCCGGAACATCAAACTTGTGCTGGGCGGTGAATAGCTCCGGAAGCTGCCGGAAGGCCGCCTTGACGTAAATCTTATCATCTATGATGAGACAATGAGGCGTCGTCAGTATCTGGGTGTACAGTTTCCGGGCCCGTTTTAAAGTATGTAGTCCCTCCCGATCCTTGTTTCTCTGAACGAAAGACTTGGACAACTTTTTGGCCACATCTCTGATCACTAATAGAACATTCATGCTGACCGCATTTCTCCTTCAGTTTGATGTTCAGAGTTTTGTAGTAATGTTTAATCACACGACTCAACGTTGACTGCACGATTCCGAGTTGTTTTCCGATGTCCTGATGAGAGACTTGGGGATTATCCAGGTGCTTGCGCAAAATCATTTCGTGACGATGCGTTTCGGGTGCGCCTTTTTTTCCAATTTTCGAAAAACTGACACCATAAATACAGCAACAAAAAACACTCTGAACTACCTCTACCCAAATTTTCAAGAGAAAATACCCAATGGGTAATTTTCTAAAGCGTTTTTTCCGTGATGCCATACATTTGATGTGGAGCACCCTTAAAGCTTCATTGAAATCCAGTTGATGTTTGAGTCTCATAACGCATACTGTATACAACTTTTGGGTTTTTTGTATGACTTCTCCGGGGGTGAGGTTTGAACTCATGACTTTGGCGTGATAGGCGTGAAACCACTACGCTGGGGTCGCCCCCAAATGACAGCTTCCATTTTGGATGGTTCAGCAACTGCTTCAGCGCCACTCGGTCTGGACAACAATAGTAGGTCGGCCATGTTCATAGTACACTTTCTGCTTTTATTTCGGTTTTCCTTGCATGGAATGCTAAACCAAAATTTACCAGAAACCGTGTGGATTTCCTGATACTCCGCATCAGTTGTCGATGTACAGGCCTTGTGAGACCATCGTAAAATTGTTACTATTTAGTGATTCATTTGAATTAAAAAAAAAATTGACAAAAATATTCAAAAATGGGTATGAAAGTATGAAAACTGAAAGTAGTTTTTCAGGATCATTTGGCGGTAAAACTGCCAATTCATCATTTCGTGTTCGTCTCATCAGTAGGTTGTTGCAAATTCAATATTCCCGACCATCTAATCAGCTACTCGACGAATACGCTACCTGTTGCCACTGCCTAAATGGGAGCCAAATGTTAACTTAATGCCAGAGTCATATAGAGTCGAACGGTGGGCGGTTGCATCATAAAATTTGTTAAGTGTATTTGTATAACAAAGTACCGTTTTGAAACCTCCGGAGAGCACTAAACGGAAAACCTGTGCATGCGCACCTGTGCCAGCCCGATCAGTCTACTTCAGGCTTATTCAAATTGAGCCACTTGAAAAGCATAACACATTTTTTGTTTTGTTTCGGGCATCCATCGCCCAATATATCAGAGGCGGAAGCTGTGTGGCTAAGTTTCTGTGACGAGATTTCTATCGTTTTTTTTTTTCTTCAGTAGATTGTCAAACAAATCCAACTTCCATCGCAATCGGCCGCTGGAGAAGAGATCAAATTTAAACAAAACAGAAACAGTTTGACTATACTTTTCTTTCGTCTTTCCTTGCAGTCAAAGATCGGCCGGTAATGGGAGAAACTAATGACGATAGTTTGTATTTTTTCTATCTCGACCTCAAAAGCGGGCGGAAAGGAAAGAAATATTTCAATCGCAGATAAATATTTGAAGACCACTCGAATTTTTCTTTTTCGGTGAAGATTCCAACTATTGTCATTTCTAGCCGTCGCTCATGGTGGATGATGAGAAGGAATCCTCACCCAAATAAAAAAATCGGTAAATCACAAATATTTGCCAACAGAGCAGAGAGTTCCTCCGCCATCTTCGTCGGCAGCAGCAGCGAATGAGTTTCTTGTAGCTTCTGTAAAGTGATTTTGTGTCTTTGAATCTTCTAAACCACCGACTCCATTCACCCGACCATTAGCATATATATTGTGAAACACTTCTCAATATTCAGATGACTCTAACCATTTTGCCAAGAATCCGGATTCAACTAACCGCCAACCTTTGTAAAAACCACCCTTGCGTAAGTGAATTTGAATAGTTTCACGTTATCTCTTCAGATTAGACCTGTCCCGGGTTACAAATGTGAACCGGAGCAGGCAGGGAGCGGAAACGAAGAGGACATCTATTATTAGACTTGCAAACAGACAGACACAGAGTCGCAGACAAAAGGTGGTTGAAAATCGGGTTAGATTTTAATAACGTTCAACAATGGAAAATTGAATTTAAACTTGTATTACTTCGTGGCATTTTCCCATCCCGTGGCAAGTAAGGTGGCGAGGGTGCGACAATCCCATGGTAACGGACTTTTGTTTTGGCAGCGTGGAAAGGGAGATCAGATTAGATCCGAACGCATGTCGACGACAATGACGACCAGCACAGGGAAGAGTGTTTTGATGATTGGGGACTTCTCTTCCGGGATTTGCGTCGGGCAAAAGTACTTGGCAGGAAAGGTTATATTGTTGTTGTTTGTTTGAGCGCAAGTCGCCTTTCGATTATGGTAAAACATTGGGCGGTTTTGTCTATTTTACGGTTCACTGGGAGAGGGAGAATTTCAGAATCTGTGCTTCAATGCGGTGCTCAGCTGGTAAGAGCAATTATGTTTCAGTTTGTTTGAATTGGGTTTACACGATCGATAAAATGGATGTATTTAATTTTAATAAATATCCATACGGTACTTGTTCTTGTACAACCACTTAATTTTACCAGTGCTCATAATGAGTCAATCAGAACCTGCTGAGGTTTGTCAAATGACGCTTGCTAATTCAGAGTTAATCAGCTTGTCTTCAAGAGTATAGCATGTTTTATCATTTAAAAATATTTTACCTCAGCAAAATCAAAGAAGAAGATGCGTAGAAGATCCACAGAAAATACTCTCATATTTAAAGAAATTTATATTATTCACTACTTTCCATGAACATTCATAGTGGATTAGATTTGAACGACCCTCTAGTGTCCTTTCCCCTTTTGGTCTTGGCACAAATATTTCACATCTAAGCTACGACGTTATTTAAAGTTATATACGTCTTTGTTTTCTATTTAGGGGGTTTATTTTATGACTGCAAAAAATAATAACGGCACGACATGTGGTCAGCTTTTGAACATTAATTAACTTAACAAATAACCGTCCACTCCTAGCGCTTCGCATGAAATGCGAAATTATCTGCTTCTGCAAACTTCATCAAAGATCATTACTTCCGCGCATGGGAGAATACAAAAAATAACAATCAAAGTGTAACTTAACCATATTTTTTTTAGATTTAAAGAAAATTTCAATGCAGGATGAACCAAGAAACATGAGACTGTTATGGTAACAGTATATTTGGTAACCCTATAATTATGTTATTATGGCAAGGGACGAATATGAAATGAACGTGTCGAAAATAGCGACTGTCACGGACAATTGAAATTCTTTGAACGCTGATAACTCAAACATAACTCACTAGATTTCCAAGCTATTTATATCATTCAGTTGGAATTTTTGCAATTATCAATTCAATTTTCAGTAACCAATCAATACTAAAGCCCGGTTCAAAGTAAATTAGGGCGCATTCAAGTGATCATAACTCAGAAGATAAGCAACATACACGGTTGATTAAAACGTCAAACAATAGGGTATTTATTCAGCTTTCAAACGTTATACAACAAATTGTTACATTTCACCGTTTTGAACGAACTGTCATATTTTACTTGTGATCGATGCCATCATGATCTGCGCAGTCGCTGGGGACACTGTACGGGCGAACTTATTCCACTTAAAACGTATTTGTTGTGCATTTGTCACTTCATTGCCGCATCCTCGAACGTCAATCCATCCAGCAGGGCACTTTTCACAAAATATAAAAATAGCATGTTTTTTTGTGGTGTACCAACAGCGTACCATAGCGTACCTCCGAGGATTTTGAACGTACCTGTCAAATTCCTTGTTTTTAGGTGCTCTGCTGAATAGACGGTCGATTTTGTGAAATTCTTCGTAAAACGCTATAAAAATAATGCCAAAGTAATAAACCAATAGCGTTCCTTCCGAATCTGATGTTTGATTTAAACGTACCTCAAAAATTTCCATACTTACTTATATAAAACATTTTAAATATATTATACGTGAAATCTGACCTCGGATTCAGATTTTTCAGAAAATTCTAGAAGGTCCATAAACAATTTGTGTGGGTGAAGATTGAACGTACCTCAAGGCAAATGAATTTTATTTAGAAGACATGGGGGATTTTCTAAGAAGGATTTATTTTTTTCTGATTATTTTCATAAATACGTAGGTACGTGAGAATTTTGTGCCCTGCTGTGGATTTTTTCTTCTCAAACTATTCTCAGAAAGTCCATAAGCTATTTGTATGGGTAAACATGGGTAAACACAAAATTCTCACGTACCTACGTATTAATGAAAATAATCAGAAAAAAATAAATCCTTCTTAGAAAATCCACCATTTTTTGTAAATAAAGTTCATTTGCCTTGAGGTACGTTCAATCTTTACCCATACAAATTGTTAATGGACCTTCTAAGAATAGTTTGAGAAGATAAAATCCTCAGCAGGGCACATAATTCTCACGTACCTACGTATTTATGAAAATAATTAGAAAAATATAAATTATCATAGAAAATGAACCATGCCTTCCCAATAACCTACGTTCAACCTTTACCTGTACGGATTGTCTCTTAATGATGAAAACCATGCTTAAAAATGATCCTTATCATGTTTGCTTGTTATCTATATTCAGAGTAACCATTCAAGGGTATTTTCTTAAACATATTATTTAAAATAAATTTTTGACTATAAAGCAGCGTAGAATGTTCTTAAGTAGTATGTTTTATAGGTCATTTTGGGCTAGAATTTTCTGAATAATCTGAATCCGAGGTCAGATTTCACATATAATATATTTAAAAAGTTTTACATAAGTAAGTATGGAAATTTTTGAGGTACGTTTAAATCAAACATCAGATTCGGAAGGAACGCTATTGGTTTATTACTTTGGCGTTATTTTTATATCGTTTTACGAAGAATTTCGCAAAATCGACCGTCTATTCAGCAGGGCACCTAAAAACAAGGAATTTGACAGGTACGTTCTAAATCCTCGGAGGTACGCTATGGTACGCTGTTGGTACACCACAAAAACATGCTATTTTTACATTTTGTTAAAAGTGCCCTGCTGGATGGATTGAAGTAATCCTCGAAGTATTCGCTTGACCATTGCCCAATATTTTTCGATCGGTCTGAACTCAGGGCATTTCGGAGGATTTATCTCTTTGGCGACAAAATTAACATTGTTCTCAGCATACCATTCTACACCGTGTCCAATATATTCTCATACAAAATAAAACTCTATTTATTTCAAATCGATTTTATTGATAACTTTACCCATTATGTTGCAATACAATACTGATCAACTGCAGCATATGTTTTGGAATAACATCGGTTTCAACACCTCTTGTACATATGGCTTGACAATTTTCTCCAAAACTTCCGTTTTATTATATACGGCATTGACTTCAACGCCTTTTTCGATGAAAACCAGTGGTAATTTGCCTCGCTAGCTAATTCCTCCCCAAACCATCACTGACGCAGCACTTTGGAAACCGTGGAATATTCCTATAACGCTCTGTAACAGTTCTCGAAGAGAGAACCCACAATCTGTCCAACGAGCAGGTGTCACGGTACCTGCGGATGGTTCGGTACACAAAATCCCGCTCTACTCCGAGGTTTTTCAAATTTCTGAAAATAGCGCCCGGGCACTAGCCTTTCAAAAACTTTTTATCACCTCAGCCCGAAACTCCTTCATCGCTGGTAAAAGATAAACACCGAATGAAAACAGTTGGACATAACCTAAAAGCGTTTGTATAAACATAGTGCAAAACTAAGGCCTAATGCGTTATCTAAATAAGATGTAAAAGAATTCACTGATTTTTTGAGGATCAGGGTTGTCATTTTAATGAATATAACAAAAGCTCAAAAAAAAAATGCTATTTTACAACCACACAACAATTACTTTTTCTTGATTCTAATCAAAGACTTTTCATTCTACATTTCCCATTAAAAGACCGTTAAGTTTTTTGTAACATACTAGCGATATATTAATGTCGAGGAATTCTGATGGTAAGCTATCGTTCATCTCGTTTCTAGTTCTTGGAACGAGAACTTGACTTTGGAGATAATGAGTGTGTGTGTGTGTGTGTGTGTGTGTGTGTGTGTGTGTGTGTGTGTGTGTGTGTGTGTGTGTGTGTTGGAATTTTGCATTCAACTCTGGCAGTGGCATTATGGACAAATCCTCCCTGCGGCAATTTTGTATTATCTCTGCTTGCAGAAAGCTTACATTTTTTGGAAGTTAAGAGGTGACAGCTCAATCGCAACTTCAACAGCTCATTTCAAGCAGTCCGGAATTACTCTTCTATTCGGTAGTCCCCGCTCCCTCATGTTCTCGGGGTTGGTATCAGAACTTCCAATAAAATTACATAAATATACTTTGGTCAAGAAAAAACTCACTCCATAAATTCCAATCATAAACAACTCCTTTGATTTCAGGCTGTCTAATCGAGTGAATTCATGGTCCAATCTGTCCTTGTCTAATGTGCTGTATCCCGCAAACAGGTACTTATGTATTTATCATAATTTGACAAGACTGAAGAAAAAACCGTCTGCACCGGTCAAACGCACAGCCTACTGCAATTTTAGGTCATGCAGTTATGCAGAACAAAATTGTTTCTTTATTCAATTCATATTAAAAAATTTAGGTTGAAATTACGTGGCACAAAATATGAACCAGCACAATATACAACGGCATGGCGGTAGCAACTTGATCATGACTAAACAAGTCAAGGATGCCAGATATTTTTATCAAATGTCTGTGACAAAAATTTGACATGTCTGGGAATGTCTATATAAGTCTGTGATTTTTTTTCTAGAAAATTCGACTTCTTTCAACGAAAAGACGTTATAAGAGAGCGAGTTATGTCATTATCGCTATTTGTGTGATTATGTAAACATGTCTGTATCTATTTCTTTGATTGTTTGCAACCTTAAGCTATTGTTTCATATTTTTAAAGTGACACTGAAGCGTGAAGCATTCGCATAGATGACACAATTTTCTATAGTTTTTTTTCCCCTGTAACGCTCTTTCCAGTTTTGTACTTTAAAATCAAAATTTAGTTTTCATTTGATAAATTCAATCGACTTTTTTTTTATTTAACAATAACCATTGATGATGTGTACCATATTTTAATATGGTGTCATCATCACTCATGATTATCAATATCATTATTGTCATATTAATGATTTTTGTATAGACTGCTTCTTCTGTTAGTCAGTGATTATCTCTTAAATTTCAGGGAAACTCTCTCCTGATTTTCTGCAAGGCTCGTTGCTTTATTTTGGGAAGTTTCCTCCTGAATTTCAGGCAAAATTGCTCATGAACTTCTTAACAGTCACTCCTTATTTTCTTTGAAATTCACATTTAAGAACCCAACCTTACTTTCCGGAAACATTTGGTATTTTTTCCTAAACATAGTTACTTTCTAAGCTTCTGATAAGTCCTATCCTGAACTACGAGGAAAGTTTCTGCAAAACTATGAGAAAGTGCTTTGCTAAATTGTTAAAAGTTTCTTTCTGAACTTCTGAGAAGATCTTTTCTGAGCTGCCGAACTTCTGAACCTCAGGGTAGTATACTCCTGAACTTCGGGGAGGTTTGTTCTGAAATTCCTGCTTAAACTACTAGAAAGATTCCTCTATACTTCTGGAAGTTTCTTCCTGATTTTATCAAAAGAATCTACCATAACTTCTGGGGTTTCGTGAACTTCGAGAAGTTCTTATTCTGAAATGCTGGAATGTTCGATTCGGAACTTTGGGGAAGCTCTCTACACGCTTTTTCTAAATAACTCAAATTTGAGTACGATGGATTCAAGTTCGTCGGAAGTATGGCTGCCCAAAAGTGAGTAAAGATAGTTCGTAGTGGTAAGATGACAAACAGTCAACATCAGCGATCGATGTTTACTAATTGTCAACGTGTTACTCCTAACCATTTTTACTCACTTATGGATAGCCATACTTCCAAAAAATATGAGTCCATCGTACTCAAATTTGGGTTGTTAAGAAATAGCGTGTAGCACTACTGGTTCGTTCCAACTAAACTTTTGGACTTTTAGCAACTTTTGAGAAGTCCTCTTGTGAACATCTGAGGAGTTCTTTACTGATTTTTTTGAAAAATTCCTTCTTGATCCTACAGATAGTGCCTTCTCTGGTAGGTTTCTTCCTGAAATTCTGGGAAGTTTTTTCCTGAGCTTATTCTTTCCAAACTTCTGATTGGTCCCATCGGAACTGCAAGGAAAAATTTATTCCAACATTTTTAGGAAAATTCCCTTAAATTTGTTCTTGAAGTTTCTTTCTGGACTTCTGAGATGTCCTCTTCTGAACTTTTGGGAAGTTTTTTCCAGAACTTTGGGGAAGTTTGTTCCGGAACTATTGTGATATTTGTGCACTAATTAGAAGGAAGTACCATAGACAAGACCAGTAGGTCCCGAAAAAATACGATATTTTTGTTGGCTCAGTAAGTACAGTACAAAGGCGAAAATATGTAAAGTAAGGTGCTGGCTTCAAGGTGTACTTCGGACCAAGGGGTTCTACAAGAGTGAACCAATTTCAAACCGCTAGTTGCATATTGATTGTTGGAACTACCCTCAATGCTCCTGGAAAGTTTCATTTTTCTCTCTAAAGAATTTTGAGAAATCCTTATTCTGAAATGCAGAATGTTCTCCTCTGAGCTTTGGAAAAGCGGCCAAGTACTTCTAAGAAGTTCCTACTAACCTTTCGAGAAGTTTCTTCCGGAACTTCTGGGATGTTATTTCCTGAACTTGAGAGAAGTTCTTGCCTCAACCTCTATGACGCATCATTCTGAGGATGTTTTTTCCTGATTTTTTGAGAAATTATAGGTAGTGCCCTTCCTGGTTAGCTCCCGTCTGAAATTTGGAGAAGTTTGTTTTTCTAAACTTCTGGGAAGATCAATCTTGAATTTCTGGGAAGAGCTCCTAAACCTCTGTAAAATTCCAAACTTCAGAGAAGTCCTCTCCCCTACACTTCTTCCTGAAGCTCTGATAAGTTCTCTCCTGATTCTTGGGGAGAAGTTCTGTCTTGAAATTCTGGTAAGTATTATCAACGATAACGATTACATACTCGTGTGTTTTTCAGAAATCGCAAACGTAATTTGTGATCGACTCTCCGTGGCTTTCATTTCATGTATCGTAATTTTTGAACAGATCTTGAATTGTCAAGATTGACAAAGAGAAACGTCAATCTGATGTCAGTTTCCAACGTATATAAAGTACAAGGTATTATATTTGCTGCAATGTTTATGTAGTGGTACGAAAAAGCAAAAGCAAAAAATAATAATGAAATGTCTTCAGAAATGCATGAAATTTAAGCAGTTTCGATTCAAAAGTCAGCCAAACACAAGTTTTTTGCTTGAATTTATGTATTAAGTAACTCTTGTACGTTACATAAGTATACAAATTGATTGAAGGAATATGTTATTTTCGGAAGGAATATGTGTTCAACAACGCGACAATGATTGTTTCCCAATTTCGAGTATCACACTTATTTAGGTATTTTTTCAGATTGATACAACGAAAAACCTTAATTTTTCAAATAATAAATTTTAAATTAAGAATTTAATTTTTATGATTATGATTATCGTTAGAACATATCGTTCAATTTCACTTTAAGCCTGGCAAGAATCACTGTTTCAGGAAGATCCACAACGATTTAAACTCGAAAATTAGATAAAATGTATACAACTAGAAGAAGCTTTGCGATTCCTCATAACAAACATGGATGTTTGTTTGTCCGCCGGTTTCGCTCACATTTGAGTAACTTTAACTCAAAAACGTTAGAACCAACGTATCCTCAATTGAGTTCCATTGTCTCAACTCAATTTTGAGTAATCCCTGTTTTTTTTTTCATTTTGGTATGAAAACGAGTTTTGGGCCCATTGTTTTTCGAGCATAGTTCGAAAAAAAAGCTTATAAATTAATGAACAAGAGAAGATTTTTCAAAATTTTCCATAATTCTCAAAATGTTTTTTTCCGGCTTATAGCCCAGAGGCTAGCCCCAGCTTTTAGGCTCATAGCTGGCAAGTAAAGCCCACAACTAATTTTTGACCGAAAGTAATTTTGACATCTACCTATCCAGTATGGGTGAAATGTTAAACTTCCTTGCGAAATAATCGAACGGAATATTATTTTGTGAGGTTCGTGGAAATCGGAAAACTTCAATTGACGTTCTCCAGAAAAAACTGGAAAATTAAGTAAAATCACCAACCATCCCACTGGAGTCATTAAATTTGGTGTAGTTGCGTCGAATAGGTTGAAGTTCTGACTGTTATTAAAACACTGAGCAAACAAATCGAGAGGAATTCATAGGAATATCGTATGGAAATTTGCCAGAAGATATTATTGCAAATTTCATACGATTCTCTTATGGGAAGAAGTTCAAAGAACGATCGTATTAAAAAATTACCTAACAGAAAAAAAGTTGGACACAAGATTCGAGAACCATGAACCTCGGGATCCAGAGACGAGCCACAATCCCACGAGACTAAAAACGCCTGATAGGTAATGTTAATTGAAAGTGTACAAAACAATAATCATTTCATACGATTTCGTATGGACAGAGTCTTGGACCCTTGCTTTGTGGTTCATAGTTCCGAACGTATGAAAATTGTACGGATAATTTCCCGAGTGTATAAGAATCATAATCCTGATTGTCAAAAAAGCTGGAGTAAAAGTGAACACTGAAGTCTCCTGCGTTCGTGGATGGAGACCGCATCGACTATTCAATTGATTCAATATGTTACCAAGCTGGGGGGGGGGAGGGGGGGGGGTTTCGGTAAGAAATTGTTGATTGATCGCATACCGCCTTTGAAAAATGACCTCCGCTTAATTTCAACTGTTTCTATTTCATTTCACAGCCTGCCTTGCTCTAACGGACCATCAATACATATTTTCCACATCTTTGATTCTAGCAGAAATTGCTATCCACTCCTAGGGTTGCATATTGATAAGAAGGATATTTCCATTTCAAAACATATATTATAATGTTCTCAAACGTGATTCGCAACTGTTTTCTGAGAACGTTTTGGATTTTCTAGCCGTTTGTCCAAAATAAGATTTCGGCACTTCCTGTTGCCGCGACGCCTTTTTGAAAACGAAGTATTTTCAAAGCAAACAACAAACAACATTTGCGCCGCTGTAAGGATGAAATGTGTCCACAGACAGCAAAACCATACACCGGTAGAAAATTGATTTCGAACTCGGAGTAAAGATTTGACCAATTTTGAAAAAATGAATATGGACACGCCTTATTATCGTCCTTAGGATCATTGTTGTTTTTGGGTTGCGTGCCATTAAAGAACTTGAAATGATAAAGCAAACCCACCATATTATCAGCAATAACTTGTGGATTCTATCAAAATTTGACTATAAGTTCAAAGTTAACAAGCGCTAGAAAATTAACATTAGTTTCCCTGAACTTTGATTGTACCATGAACATCTTTAAGCCAGCTCATATGTCAACACTTTCAGCTTAAGATTTTTTGCCACTTCATTCAAATAGTCATGGAAAAGTTACCCTACCCACACTAATTAATGTGGACACGCGTTTGGGTGTTTTCATTTTTTTCTTATTCCGCAGCAACGCACACCTGACATTGATTTGTCTGACATTTTTGTGGACACAGTTTTTAACAATCGTTCAGCTATCGTTTTATTGTGTTTGCTTTTCGGACGATGTTTTCTCGACGTGAGTAGACAACATTGACCACCACGCGAAATATTAAAAAAAATAGACAAACGACATCGAGCCGAAGTGATGTCTTCACCATATTGTGAAACCACCCAAACCAAGGGTACTCGTCTTAACTATTTAAAAACCCAATTTGAATATTCGAGTCGGTGGGAACGAAAACAAAACAACAAACTTTCGAAACAAAGTGTTTTAGCTGCTGATGACGTTTTTATTGCTACTTCATCTTCCTCGGCCGGGCGGGAATTGAATTGAGTGTCTAAACTTTTTGTTAACTTTTATTTCGTTCTCTTTCTTCTTTCAGGCTCCAAGCGGCAGCGATTGTCCACGGAAACGGACCATGACACAGGGTCGGAATCATCCCCAAGCAGTCCCCGGCTGAAAACGGGTCTCTTCTCCCTCCCGATGAAACTGTCCCCCACCCGCAATGGACCGCCGAGTTCTCCAGAATCGGACCTCGACGTCGATTCGGCACCGGATGATTCTGTGGCACCGGAAAATCTCAGCCTCAAGAAGGATAGTGCGGCACAGAATGGATCACCCGAGCGTGGTACCTCGCCGGTAAACAATGGGCTCGGAAATGGAAGCGGAAGCACCGTTAGTAATTTAGGTTTCCTGCCATATCACCAACCGCCACAGTATCAGCATGGGCTGGGAGTGGCCAGCTCGCCCAATCCCTCGCGGTCACCGGTGGACGTTTTGCTGAGGTGAGTTGGTTGCTATTTTTAGAGGCAGGGTTTTGAACGATTTTCTAGACCTTTGAGAAAGAGAGAGAGAAAATGTTAGGGTGAAAGGGCATGGCAATGTTTCGGAAGAAATGCATTTTATGAAAAAAAAAAAAAATTTAAGGTGGGGTTACATGATTTTTGTTAGTTAAAAGCTGTAATTATCAGCAAATGTCAGCTAAATGCTTTTTCACTCCAGGGTCTTAAAAAAATCATTCAGTTTAGTTTGTTTATTTTTGTTTGTTCATTTGTTGTTACTTTGACTCATCTTCTCCGGAGAAATTCACGATTACCATGTATAATTATTAACAACTAACTGAACCCAGTGCGAGCCTTGGAAGGCATGCAACTAAATGATTGAAAATTTAATTGAACTGACGCGTTTATGTTTTTTTTCTGAATGAATCTGGTTAAACTATTTTCGTTTGCTTATGTGAGTAATTTATGCAAAAAAAAAACACGGGTTTGTGTTTTTAATTTAACCTTTGCATCGGTAGTTTCTACCGGGTTTTCTTTCTGCGTAGAAGCATTTTGTAGACAAATCATTTATCTTCAAATGAAGCTGTATCCTGTCCGTTTGAACGTAATTTTCTCTTGCATACATACATACACACATACATTTATTTGTTCAACATCAGCTTTAGGATAAGACATAATCAACAATAGTACGCCACAATACTCGGTTTGCGGCTGCCGCTCTCCTACCTCGGTTACGCCCAATGCACGCCAGATAACGCTCAACCTGGTCCGCCCATCGTGCTCTCTGCGCTACACGCCTTCTTGTGCCCACCGGATCAGTAGAGAACACCAACTTTGCAGGGTTGTTGTCCGGCATTCTTGCAACATGCCCTGCCAACCGTATCCTTCCGGCTTTAGCCACCTTCTGGATGCTGGGTTCACCGTAGAGTGCAGCGAGCTCGTTGTTCATCCTTCGCCACCACACACCGTTCTCCTGCACATCGCCGAAGATCGCCCTTAGCACGCGTCGCTCGAAAACTCAGAGTGTTTGCAGGTCCTCCTCGAGCATGGTCCATGTCTCGTGTCCGTAGAGGACCACCGGTCTTATTAGCGTTTTGTACATGGTGCATTTGGCGCGGTGGTGAATCTTTTTAGACCGCAGTTTCTTCTGGAGCCCGTAGTAGGCACTGATGATGCGCCTTCGAATTTCACGACTCGTATTGCTGTCAGCCGTCTGTAATCCGAGGAAGACAAATTCCTCCACCACCTCGAAGGTATCCCCGTCTATCGTGGTATTACTTCCTAGGCATTACTTCCAGCATGTACTTTGCTTTCGACGCATTCACCATCAGTCCGACCTTTGTTGCTTCGCGTTTCAGGTGGGTGTACAGCTATACAACCGTTCCAAATGTTCTTGCGATAATGTCCATTCCCTTAGAGTGGGACCATTTCCGTCTTTTGCTGCATTGACGTAGTCGTTTCCTCCGTTGCCTTGGTCTCCCATGCCTACATTTTCTACGCCATTCAGGTGTTCATCGAAGTGCTGCTTCCACTTTTCGATCACCTCACGTCCGTCCACCAGGAGGCTCCAATCGTTATCCCTGCAGATTTCGGCTCGCGGCACGAAGCCGTTGCGGGATGCGTTGAGCTTCTGGAAGAACTTTTGTGTTTCTTGGGAATGGCACAGCAGTTCCATTTCCTCGCACTCCGCTTCTTTCAGGCGGCGTTTTTTTTCTCCGAAAAGACGCGGGTCTGCTGTTTCCGCTTCTGCTTATAACGTTCCACGTTCTGCCGGGTTCTTTGCTGCAGCATTACCGGCCGCGCTACATTCTTCTCCTCCAGAATCGCTCTGCACTCCTCGTCGAACCATTCGTTCTGTCGACTCCGTTCCACGTGCCCGATGATACTCTTGGCTGCGTCGTTGATGGCTGCTTTTACTGTACTCCAGCAGTCCTCTAGAGGGGCCACATCGAGCTTGCCATCGTCTGACAACGCTGCCTCGAGATTCTGTGCCCATGCTGAGGTGACATCCGGTTCATGACGGAAAGTTTTGGGCACAGTTTGACCATCCCAAGGTAGTGGTCAGAGTCGATGTTGGCGCCACGATAGGTTCTGACGTCGATAATGTCGGAGAAGTGCCGTCCGTCAATCAGAACGTAGTCGATTTGCGATTCCGTCTGCTGTGGTGATCTCCGACAGGGGAGGCTGTGTTGAAAAAAGGTGCTACTAATGGCCATGTTCTTGTAGGTGGCAAAATCAATGAGTCGTAGGCCGTTTTCGTTCGTCAGCTGGTGGGCGCTGAACTTTCCAATCGTCGATCTGAGTTCCTCCACCTGGCCTACCTGAGCGTTAAGGTCTCCTATGATAATCTCATGTCTTGGGCACCGGTCGTACTCACGTTCGAGCTGCGCGTAGTGTGCTTCCGGAGTGAGGGTTTTACACGTTGATTATGCTGAAGTTGAAGAATCGGCCCTTGACCCTCATCCTGCACATTCTTTCGTCGTTCGACCACCAACCGATCACGCGCCTCTGCGTACTTTCATCACGATGAAAGCTGTTCCCAGCTCTCATGTGTTGCCGCAGCAGTGGTAGATGGTATGATTAACTCTAAACGTTCGCACCATGGATCCTGTCCAACACACCTCCTGCACCGCTACGATGCTGATCCCGACGTCCTACAGTAGGTCGGCGAGTATGCAGGTGCTCCCAATAAAGTTGAGAGATCGGCAGTTCCACGTACCGAGTTTCCAATCGGAAGTCGTTTTTGTTTGCTGGCATCGTTGCCGTTGGTCTCGGTTCGTATTATTCTGTTGCTGATTTTCCGTTGCAATTCTTTTTTACGACTGGCTCGCAGGCCGGACACCAACCCCCTACTTTCTGGAGGGCTATAGTGCACAGTTGAGCTTAGAGTCCTTTCCTGGCACTCGGACGTCGATCAGCCGCCCAGCTTCTCCTGGAGAACAGGCACTCAGGTTTGCAGAAGCAAACCCCCCTTACATGTCAGCCTACGACCAAAGGTACCTGATCTTCCCTAAGATACCGCAGCCCAGTCGGCACCGTGGGGAGGTAGGGATAGGTGTTACTGAACAAGCGGCTAAGGACCACTTAATAGGGTCTATTTTAAACCTGCAGGTACGTGAAATACCACTGGTACGCATTGTTCAGTCATTTACCAACCAATTTTCTCTTGCATAACCTTAGATTAACTTCTTGTGCATAATGTAGCACTGAGAGTAACTCAACCCATTCTTGACTAAAAAGGGGTTCAAACTTCTGCCAGAATATTTTTCTTACCTTAGAAATACACATTTTGTGTTTTAGTTGCATGGATATTTCTCATATTTGGTTTAAATTTCTGTTTCATTTGTTTGAGAGCCCCCCCCCCCCCTCCAGAGAGAAGGCGTCTCGAATCACCTCAGAAAATAATCCTGGCTAAAAACCCCCCCATTCCAAATTTGGTTTCATTTGCTTGATTAGTACTCGAGTTTTGCAGAAACTTGTGTTTCATTGGTGTGGGAGCACCCCTTCCAGATGCGGGAGGGTTTTCGAACTATCATAAGATCCTTTCCCGAACCAAAAAACCCCTGCATACAAATTTGCATAGCAGTAGGGATAGTTCACATGTTTGGTTTAAATTTGTGTTTCATTTGTATGGGAGCCCCCCTTTCCAAAGAGTGAAGGGGCCTCAAATTACCGTAAAAACATTTCATGCCATCAAAAACTCGCCCATACAAAATTTGGTTCCATTTGCTTGATTAGTTCTCGAGTTATGCAGAAATTGGGTTTTCATTTGCATGGAAGCCCCCCTTGCTAGAGGCGGGAGGGGTCTCGAACTATCATGAGATCCTTTCCCGACCAAAAAATCGCTCCATACCGAATTTCAAAGGGCGTAGTGTTGTTTTATTATCAAAACAATTTACTTTGCGATTTACGCCATATCGATTGTTTACAAAGTGAAAAGCGTAATTTAAATAAAAGCATAAATATGACGTTAAGCAAAATAACGGCGACAAATGGAACGCAAAATGTTTGAAAGTGTCAAAAATAGTATAGTTTCCGCACACCCGTTTCATTTTACTCAATTTATGAGTACAATTCTCGAGTAATTCATGATTTTGACCTAAATGCCATTTGTAAACAATGACTTTAACCTTTCTTGTGCATTGGGGTCGTTTTAGACCAATCAACATCTCTAAAAAGCTCTAACGTCAAAAAGGAATAAACTAGTGATTTCAAATTTTCCGACTTTTCCTAACTTTTAAAAACAAACATTTTTTGGGCAGTTACAGCTTTTAGCGACCTCTAGGGGTGACACTACAAAAAAAAGTTACACGTATGTGCATTCAGGGTCAAAAATGACCCAAGACTTTGACATGCTCCTAAAACTTTATTTTTAAACCGATTTTTGACATATTTAAACGGTTTTTTTGTTTATTTTTAAACGGACCATTTTGGGCACATAGGAACCCAGAACCGGTTGCAATATGCATCCAAAGAGGACAACCTTGGAACCTCATATATTCTTACCGTTCGACGGCTCAAAATTCACGATTTCGAATACTGATCTTCGAAAACATCATGTCATAGACCAACCAAAGGATTTGGTCACATCCAGATACTCTGGAACCGGTTCTGGTACGGCCCAAAGAGCACAATTCTGAAACCTCAAATATTTGTACCGTTCGACGGCTCAAACTTCATGATTTTGAATATTTACACCCTAAAACATCATGTCATAGATCAATCAGGATATTAGACCTCATCCAAATATCCTGAATTTTGAGCTGTCAAACTGTACAAATACTTGTCACCTTAGGACCCTACCGGAACGGGTTACAAAGTATTTGAATGTGGCCAAAATCTCTGGTTGGTCTATGGTACGATGTTTTTGGATATCAGTATTCATAACCATGAATTTTGCGGCGTAGGCCGGAGAAATGCGTAGGGCTATAATATTGTCCCATATGGGTCCTACCAGAACCGTTTCCAGAGTATTCAGATGTGGCCAAATGTCCTGGTGTGATGTTCTTGGATATTAGTATTCAAAACCATGAATTTTGAACCGCCGAACGTGACAAATACTTGGAATATCAAAATGATCCTCTCTGGATACTACCAGAACCGGTTCCAGAGTATTTGGATGTGACCAAATCCTCTGATTGGTCTATGACATGATGTTTTTGAAGATCAGTATTCGAAATCATGAATTTTGAGCCGTCGAACGGTACAAATGTATGAGATTCCAAAATTCCGGCATTCCTCTTCAGATGCATACCTGAACCGGTTCTGGGTTCCTATGTGCCCATAATGGCTTGTTTATTGAAAACAGACCAGCATGTGGTCTGCAGAATCAATACGTTTCATTAAAGACTGAAATTATAAAAATCGATTCAAGAATACATTTTTGGCAGCGATGTCTTGGGTAATTTTTTAACCGGAATGCACTATGTGTAACTTTTTCCTAATGCATAAGAATGGTTAACCGTTGATCTTTTACGAATCACGAGAATTCTACTATATCCAGCTACTCCATATGGTAGAGCTAACATTCTTCTACCAGATGCTGCTTTTATGTCACGAGAGTGATTCAAGGTTCAAGTCAAATCAACATTTAAAGTCATTGTTTACAAATGGCTTCAAGGCCCTTAACATGAATTACTCGAGAATTGTATACTATATGTTTTTCTCTCGCGGAAATGTTTCTCAATTTTCGTAACAAGTGGATCTACTCAATTGTATGAGTAGATCCACTTTTTAGGAAAATTGAATAACATTTCCGTGATAGAAAAAGAGATAGTAAATTATTGTACTCAAAAATTGAGTAATATGAAACGAGAGTGTAGTACTTGTTTGGCTAACATTGAAAATGACGTAATGAAATATACGAGCATCGAAAGGCGAATACTAATGGTGAGCAAATTTCAATGAAAAACAAAGGAATTTCCATCAGTTTTATATACACTCAGCGAAATAAACTTGCGAGATTCATAAGATTACATTATGATTATTTGCTATAAGGACTCAGTATGAATTTCATAAATCTATCTTATGAAATATAATGATGTTGAAAAAATAAAAATAAGAAGCAAACTGGATTTGAACCTTGAACGTTGAGGTTGTGGGTCCAGTGACTTGCCCACTAGTATATATCAACACTTGTAATCAGGAAAGCTTAAAGGCGTACAAGAACAACGTCGTGTGAAACAAAAGCAATTATGAAGTCAGCCTTATGAAATTCCAAAGCATCGTTCATAAGTTGAATCTTATGAAATTCCTAAGATTATTTGGTTCAGTGTATGAATCAGTAATTAGCGTTGTTCTCTGTCTGTATGCAAGATTGTATTTAAATGTATACGTTCATATGTAAACTACGATTTGAGATTCTACTTTCAATATTACAATCATCATTCCCCTATTCTCGAGTTATTTTTCAAATAGACGTATCTGATTTAGTAAACAAAGAGGGGGAGCGGGGGGGGGGGAATTCAAACACAAATGTATCAAAACTTTGTTTTTTTTGTAGTGTACCAACAGCGTACCATAGCGTACCTCCGAGGATTTTGAACGTACCTGTCAAATTCTTTGTTTTTAGGTGCCCTGCTGAATAGACGGTCGATTTTTCGAAATTCTTCGTAAAACGATATAAAAATAACGCCAAAGTGATGTACCAATAGCGTACCTACCAAATCTGATGTTTGATTTGAACGTACCTCAAAAATTTCCATACTTACTTGTATAAAACTTTTAAAAAAATATTATATGTAAAATCTGACCTCGGATTTAGATTTCTCAGAAAATTCTAGCCCAAAATGTCCTATAAAACATACTACTTAAGAACATTCTACGCTGCTTTATAGTCAAAAATGTATTTTATGTTATACGTTTAGAGAAACACCCTTGAATGGATACTTCACGCTAAGCATTGTGTATACCCCTGAATGTAGATAACAAGCAAACATTATAAGGATCATTTTAAACTATTTTTTTTTTTATCATAAAAAGACAATCTGTACAGGTAAAGGTTGAACAGGTCATTGCAATTGGGAAGACATGGGGGATTTTCTTTGGAGGTTTTATTTTTTTCTGATTATTTTCATAAATACTTAGCTACGAGAGAATTTTGTGCCCTGCTGAGGATTTTATCTTCTCAAAATTTTCTCAAAAGATCCATAAACAAGTTGAACTTTATTTAGAATACATGGGGGATTTTCTTAGGAGGATTTATTTTTGACGTAGGACTACGTCTGTGTTTTCAATACTGGGGTACACGTTCGAATTGCGAAAATTTGGAGCGTCACGAAAAATATATAGGTTTTGAACGTTAATAACTAAGTCATTCCACGATAGATTTTCAAAATGTTTGCATCAATCGATCGGAACATTTTCTACGCTTCGATTTAAATATTAAAAACTTTTGATTTTTAACATTCAACTATTGACATTAACGCAAATATAAGGTGATGTCTTATAATGCCGATTTTTCAGAGTAAATTTACCAAATACACAGTACTTTGCTATCACAGACTTCAAATTTAAGTAAGGAACGTCTCACATGCAGCAGTGCACGATATAAAACAGGGACACCTTCAAATTTTCTTCAATCTGGGAGAGTTGCGCAAAAACACATCACCTGAAACTTCAGCGTGTTCAAAATAAGTTCCTCAGGATGATCCTGAACACCCCTCCGAGGACAAGAACATCAGAGGTTCACCGTCTGGCCGAGATAAAAATGCTCGACGATCGCTTTAGTGAGTCTATCAATCGGTACAGGGCACGCTGCCTGACATCGGATCACCAGATCATTCGGAATCTGGTTCCCCACCCCTAGGATTTTCAAATTGTAGTTTTAGTTGTAGCTTAGGTAGGTTATCAAATTTTAACAAACAATGCCCCAAGGGCTGAACTGGAAAACAAAAATAATTAGAACACAACACACACGTAACACATTAAACACATAAAAGATTAAACAAAGCTGAAGAGCCCAATGGGCTGAAACACTTAATCTGTAAAACTAGTATATAAGACAACAAAATGGATAAATAAAAAACAATTTTACTACTTACTACAAATTTTCTTCATTCGCTCGGCAGCCATGGAGCTGTGCAGAGCGGCAATGGGCCAGTACCGCTCTGACAGCTGACGGTTGCAAGTACCCTGCAGAAAAGTACGCGGGCGAGCAACCAGCTAGAATGATGACTCAGCGGCTGTCGCAAGCAAGTGGCTCTTTAATGCAGTCGTGCCAAGCTTGTGGCAAATTTATCAAATCTGGAGGGAAATATGTATGATCCAGTTGGTAGTCATATCACGATATGATGTCCATGTATATGCATAGATATATATATGTTGATTATTTCGAAATAGTTACGCAGTCCTACGTCAACTTTGCGTACAACCCCGTTGGGCTGTCCCTTATAGTTTTTTCTGATTATTTTCATAAATACGTAGCTACGAGAAAATTTTGTATGGACCTTCAATTTTTTTTTGTATGGATATGGGTCACGTTTTTCCAAACCCCCCTCCCCCCTTACTGCGTGACATAATTAATGAACCTTCCCTTAGGGAAATGTTATTTCTTGTGTTGGTGGCCTTAGCTTGCATGAAAGTTCTAGTGGTTTCAAAAATTTTACGTTTGAATCTTACTTCTCCTTTTTTGTTTACAAAATCAGATGCGTTTGTTTGAAAAAGTACTCAAGTATTGTTTACATTCTGCATGTTTGCCCTAATCACAAATTGCTCCGGATTTAACTCCAGTTTGCTTATAAGTTATAGCAGTTGCCAAAATTTGAATTTCAAAAGCAACCATTTTGCTTGGTTTTATTACAGAGTATTTCCGAACCGCCGTCGGAATGAAGTGGAGCAACTGCTGCAGCGCTACCGAGGAGATGTAGTTCAGGCGATGGAAGCAATGCTGTGCGGTGACGATGGCCTCCATTCCAGTATGAAGTGAGTATCCATTCGAAGTGTGATGATTCAAAATGCTCATAGTTCCATTTCACCAACATAGCATCCCCACCCCGTCGCCACCCTTCTCGGTGAAATCTGCCTTTTCCCCGTTGATGCCTCCGGGAGCGTTTGGAGCTCCAGCTGTCAGTCGTGGGTATTCCTTCCTGCAGGCACAAGCCCACGCCAAGCGCTTCCTCACCGCGCCATACAGTGGCACTGGCTATCTGCCGACGGTGCTGCAGGACACCGAGCAGCAAAGTGATGCCGTCAACGGCAATTCCTCGGCGGCAAATGGTTCTTCGTCTTCATCCACCAGTGGTGGAGGGAATTGCGGTGATGGACAGGAATAATACACATTTATCAACTTGTAAAATCTAGACCCATAAGAACGTTAGAGAGCAGCCGGAAAAATTATCAATATCGTACTTTTCTTGTGTTGGAGTTGACATTATTTTCAAAGAAGCAAGTTTTTCTTGAACTATTGTGTACAGACCAGATGAGAAGTTATGAAAACAATCAAAATAGAACAAAATATTTCAAGTTAGGACCTCTATATACGTAAGCCAAGTAAATAGTTCAATGCTATGCTTTAAATATATACATACTTTCTGTAAATAGCCGAACATTCCATGTCGTTCAAGTATCCAAGCGTGATCAATATGGTTATTTTGTAACCCTCCTATGGTTTTAGGATACAGTTCTTGTTTAACAACGGGTCACCAAACTATTATCACCAACTATATCAATGAACAAAGATAAGCGTAACATTAAACCTAGTAGATCTACAAAGTCAGAACTATAACAACTATTCTCACACTCACACGCCCTCACTAGCCTGTCTGTGTATATTAAAGCATACATGCTAAACTCCTCCAGCTCCACCTAACAATACGAGAGCCCCGGAATAGAATATTAAATATAACAAAATATGCTTACGATGTAGCCTTAAGACACATTTATTCGAAAAAGTGAAATAAAGAAGGTGCCATAATCATCCCAAAAATATTCACCAACTTTTCCATTCCGAAAGCCAACCGAAGAAACATTCCTGGAAATTTAATACAGTTCCCTTCTCGGATGCCGGATCTGGACCGGCGTTCACCCTCTCGACGGAAGCAAGATTCACCCTTTCACCCCTCAGTCGGTACTTTTATTGTTAAGCTGTATTTTGAGTTTCCGTTTTTTCTCCCGTTCCGGATCGACAACGAGAGTGACGACGAATGATGTTTAATAATAATAATAATAATCTGCCGACGCTTTTATGTGTCAAATTAATTCCTCATAATAGCAAACAGATCACAGACCTGAGTTAGCATTCGAAGGAAGGGGAAATAGATACGGTTTATTACTTTATTCACTCGAGCTCTGTTTGGTTGCGACTGGTTAGGATGTGGTCACCCCTGATGGAACGGCAGAACGGAAGGGACTTTCCACCACCTAGACCTAGATGTGTCATTTGCCGTGGAAGCTGGTTAGAGTTTGGAGTACCTTGAGGTAGGTATTTCGAAAACAATTTGTCTTTTGTTAAGCATGGAATGTGTTTATCCCGTACAGCTGGTTGATCTCTTGATATTATGTTTGAGTATCCATCTATTATTGATGGTCGGGAAATTTAATCAAATTTGTATCAATCAACAGGGTGCTTCATATTAATTGAAAAATCTTTGCCCCTGCTTTGTTGTGGAGAACAATAGATAATTTTAATTTGAGAAAATTCGAGAGGGTGTTTATTCTGAGGCATCGTTGCAGGTGAGAAAATGGATAAAGGTGTATCGATAGATTCTATGCATATATTTATCACATTAAAAGTTTTTAAGTGCCTTCACCACGACCTATGTACATATGTGCATAATAGAAGGCATAAATGGAAAACTCATTTTACGCATATGACTGTATAACATCAAATCGCCATTTTTGTTTGCAAGCGTTGGAAGATACGAGTTCAACAAACAAGTATACTTTTGCTTATAAAACCTTATGATCAATGGACTAGTTTTAGCCTGCTCCCAACTTAGGGCATCTAAGGAGCGTTTGGTACGGTATGTCCACGCATCCTTCCTCCCCTGTAGATTAACACAATGTTTTGGGGTGTCCATCTTTTCATTTGAATCCAACCCATTTTATAGAATCATCTTTTGCGGTTAACGCAACGCAGTAGGCCAGGCCGCTTTGACGCGTGTATCATGTCGCTGATATGCTGCAAGCATCAATATTGACAAAACAATAATTGGACGTCATCCAACCCAATTATTTCCAGGATGCTTTCTTGTACTGGCTGCGTTTGAATTGGATTAGATTAGATTAGCTCCCTACTTAGGGCATCTTCAACAGTGGTCCAAACCGTGGTTTTGATTTATTTTTTTCATACCAAACGCAAAAACATCGCCGCACCAGTGTTGTACATTTTGTTTTAGTACGGATCTACTTTGCATCATTTAGGGCACCGTTGAAGGTCCAAACCGTGGTTTGGAGTTATTTTTTTAGACCAAACGAAAAAACATCGCTGCATCGGTGTTGTAAATTTGGTTTTATACCGAATCTATTTTGCATTATTTTGGACGAACCAAAGTTTATGGATTTGCAGGATACAAAAAATCATGAAGAGAAAAACCAAAGAAAATATTTTAGCGATTTGGTGTAGTTAGACAATAAATTGCTTTACACGCTAAAATGAGAAAAGCTAAAATTAGATATGTATTTTATCTCAAATCGGTAAAATTAACCGATAATAAATAGTAACTTTTACTTACATATGGGAAGTGTTCATTTTCCAATAATTGACGTTATTAATTAAATTGAATATTTTATCCGTCGCTAAGCAACGCGATATCCTATTTTTTTAAAGTAGAAACGTAACTATCTTTCTTATTAATGTTTCCAAAAATAGTTTATTCATGTCCCAATATCTGATGCAAACATTTTGCATTCTTTTATTTTATTCTAGCTCTGATGGATGTTTGTGGACCAACGTGAATCCCGAGGTGCAATTCGGCGTCCGTGTCAAAATGTTGGGTCGATGCAGGAAATTATTTCTGTAATACGTTATTAATACTCCTTTTTTGAATACAGAAAACATATTTCTGTAATACATTTAAACATTTGATTCTTGTTAAGTGTAGCATTTGGAATACTGATCCGAATTGAGGAATTTATAAATTGCATGTCCTTTTTTAAGCATTCTATCAAATAAAACAACAAGAAAACACCCACTTCTCAGTAAAAATTAACGATATAAATTCGGCACCTTCAGCCAAACGAACTATGCTCACCATTATATGATTCGTCTTTTTCAAGACGACCAATTCGATTTTGTTAACTGAATAGATCCTGTTCGGAAACTTTTATTTCAGTGTAGATTTTGAACTATTTCACGGATCACTGAAACCTTTCATTAACATGACAGCTGAACCCTCCACTTAATTTTGTGGTACAATATGATTACATTCTTGTAACATTCAGTAAAATGGCGTCGAATCAAGTGGAAGTGCACAAACGCATTTTGTACGAACGGCAGCCAAAGCCGAATTTATCGGTACGCGATCTTGCCAAGAAACTAAAACTACCGAAAAGTTCTGTGTTTTGTGTTCGCAAATCATTTGACCAGCGCATGACTGTGGATCGTATGGTTTGAATTTGAACAAATCGAAAAGTATGATGCCGATAAATGAACTATTGAGAAAAATCCCAATCTTTCTGTGCGAAATGTGACTCGCAAAGTTGGGAAGTCAAAATCATACGTACAAAAAGTGAAGCAGAGGCAAGGACTGAAGGCGTACAAAGTGAAAAGGCACCCAACCGTGATGACAAGCAAAATTTCATGAGCATGAGCCTGATTGACCGCCGGAGGTTGCTACTCCGTTGTTTCCAGATCAGCTATTATACACTATTATCCACAGAGAACCAACAGATGATGCTTGGGACTAACATACATCTTCAATGTGTAAAAACTGGTGATCCATGAACAAAGACAATAACGGCGCCGGCCCCGTCCGAATGCAGGTCAAGTAAGGAAAGGGTAGGAATGTGTTGACGAGGTACTCGCTTTGTTGGAAGCCGCGAAGTTCACTGCACATTCACGAGAAATAACTGGGGTTTTGGATAGCAGGATTGGGTCTCAGTAGGGTTCGTTTTGGTTTACGATAAGCTGTCAAGTAAAACATTTGAAAATAAGTACCAATTTCCGATTTGAACCGATTTAAACCAAGAGTAAGGATGCTATTGGGGCCACTCACAGAGTGTGATAGTGGTATTTCATTAGGAAAACAAGGCAATTCACCTCAACGCCTGAGAGACAACTAGGACCGATCTACAGCAACAGGACGGATGCCGCTGGAGTCACTTATACAACAAATAGGACAGTGGTTTATTTGTTCCAAGATAGGGTGGTCCGACGAGCATGTCGAACAAATAAGTTGGATCACAATTAATTATGTATTTCACCACCGATCCATCTAACCCGTCGAACCACAACTTCTCTTGCTCACTCCGTCACTCGCGCAATGAACAATAGGCAACTGAAACAATAGACAAAACGCTACGCTCGATAACGAAATATTGCGGAACAAAGTTTCGACATGAGCCGTTAAAAAGCCTTCGGACAGAGCATTCGCAACAAGCGTTTCCCCGTCGATCTACCATCCTCGCGCCCCTCGCCATGTGTTGACATTGTTCCCGTGAGTGAGGACCATCATCATCGACATCCCAGCAGTTATTATCGTGAGAGAATACCCACACCATCACCCACATTGCTTCAGCTGAAGGGTAATACGGGCAGAGGTATCACCGGATGTTGGTTTGCTCAGGGATGAACAATTACGGCAGGTCCATGGTCGTTCCGCTATAGACTTTGTCACTCCTGCACAGTTCATGTGCCACCAGCTGTCGTACTGGTCGCACTGGACGAAGTCGTCATACGTTTAGGGGTGCAAGCAGCCAGCGCAACCTCCTTTTCGTGTAGCATTCAGTGAAGTTGGGGACTTGTCCTTCATTTTGATGTTGGAATTGTATGGTTTACAGGATCAGACTACCTGGTGAACCCGTTGAACAGTGGCCGATACAAAATATTTCGTGACAGAGAGTTGAAGAGGAACGTGTAATGTAAATTACGATGCTTCGATACGACAGCCCATGATCGATTACAATCGATTTTCCAAGTGGAAGAGACTACAACGTACACACTTAGAAAATTTTACAGTATTCGGTAATTTTTTACCGAACTTTCAACTGCTGAACGTTCGGTAATCTGTTCGGTAATTAAATCAATTACCGATCGTTCGGTACTCGATTTTTTTATGAACTGTCAAAAAATACCGTACAGATCGGTAATGGGAGATTTGATGATCTGTCAAAAACTACCGTACAGTTCGGTTATTTGTATAGTCTGGTACCGAACCATTTCGGTATTTTTTTTGTTTCTATCGTTAAACACCAAAATTTTCGGATGTTGATTTATTAAACAATGCTATAATTGTTGTTATTCATTTATTTTGTGAATTAATATATATTTATCTTAATTAAAAACTAAAATTCAAATTAGATACTAAAACCGGTATTAAAATATTTAAAAAAAAAAACAAGCATGCGAAAATTTTATTCCCGTTGTACCGAGCGTATCGATACCCAGAATGGCACCAGTCTCCTTTTTTGCTAATGCTGGTTTATATGGCGGTACGATCCGGAAACATATCCGGAGACTTGTTCCCGCCAGTAAAAGAATATCAACACAGGAGAAACCTGTAAATACTTAGGGGTAAGAGTAGTTAAATTAAATCTTACGGATAATCTCGATTTTCTCCTGCAGCTGCTGGTATACCTGCTCCATCACCGTTGGTTTCGGGTTTTCTGCCACGAGATGAAAACTCTTCAAAACCACCTTTTGGAACAACTGAACTACGAGACTTCATGTAAAATGGCCGATAGTTTGACAGTTAATAATACTTTACCGGGCTTCGGTAATTCAGAGTTCAGTTTTACGTTTTGTTCGGTAAAGTGCTTACCGTATTCAGTGATTGTTTGTTTTTACCGTATGAATTGTATTTTTTTCTACAGAATACGGTACATTAAACACAACATAACAGATCGTTCGGTAAAGTGTTACAAAATTACGGTAAAATTATTTAGGTTTACCGAAAAATCGGTAATTCTTTGTGTTTACCGAAATATTTCGGCAATTTTTTTACCGAACATCTAAATCGAATTTAAGTGTGTAGTATAGCCCACGTCCATAGATTTGTTGGAAACCTCACTCATGAAGAACTACGGCAAGCTGAACCGACCCTAATCACTGAATCACTGATCACTGGAGTATGCGGCGGAAATGGCCCGTAACGCTGGTAGATCACCTTTTCGTGGTGCGTTACGGGGTATCAGATCTACCACCAAACCCTAGTCCGAATTAGTTCAAACTAGGGAACATATTTGTTTTTGTAGTCAAAGGAACGTATAATTGGCCTTATTACATTTTATGTCTTGTGAAAAGTGACAATACTCGGGTTGCGCCACCGAGGATGAGCTTGGAATAAAGAAAACATGGTTAGTCTTCATTTATGTGAATTCTTATTTTCTATTTGATGTTCTATAGTTTGAATTGGTTATGACTAGGGTTCTGATGCATGGTCACTATCGGAGTTATTGTTTGTTTTGTTTGCAATGAATCTGGTTTTGAATGATAAAGGGGCGCGCCTTTGAAGAGTGCTGTCGCTCACAAAGGGTTTAAACAGCGGAAACTTTCAATTAAACCTGAATCATTGCCAACAAAACAAACAATGACAACTGTAACAACACCGAATACTTCATCATTTCTCAATAGCGATGAAGTAACTCGACATGCACTAAACAAAGGCTACGGGATATACTAAAATAGATCAAATTACTGGTCGCAGTGGTTTATGTCCCGAACAGAGGAAAAAAAAAAAAATGCGGCGGAAATGGCAGTACTATATAATAACTGCGACTGTCTGTAAACAGAGAAGACGACCGTAGATAGGAAGAGTGCGTTGTATCGATTGACACCGATCGCTGATAATGATGGGGTTCTACGGTTAGATGGAAGAATAGGAGTGGCTAAGCATGTTTGGATGGACACAAAATTTCCAGTTATCTTTCCGAGAAAACATCGTATTACGGAGTTTATCGTGGATATGTGCCATCGGAAGCTCCAGCACGGCAACCTGGAGACGGTGGTTAATGATATTCAGCAACGTTATTATGTGGCGCCACTCAGGGTAGTTGTCAAGACGGCTACACTGAAAGTTAATTTTAGTTTATATTACAAAATCGGAAGTAATACTCACAAATCCATTCGTTGTTTTCTGCAACGAAACTGATTTGTTGTTTTTATGAAGATACATTCGTAATTAATGACACACGCGCAACTGTCAAAAGCACGAAGCTTTTGCGACACAGAAAGAACATTCGTACATTGTACGAAAACAATACAAAGAGCTACGAATATTTGGTCACAAATTAAAAAGAAACGTCTCTCTAGTGGTTGCATGGAGGACTGACAGATCTACTTTATCGACTCAAAATGTAGTTGACCAAAAAAACGCAACCACGTGGAGTTGTCCAGCTTTTTTTTAATGTTTCTGACTCTGGGTGCGAACCTGAATATTTGGAAAGTGCTGATTCTGAATCCGTGGTTGATCTCACTAGGCCACGCTGACTTGTGAGAACAAGTTTGATTACTAAGCATGAAGTTATAGCTCTCGACAGCACTTTAATTTTTATTTTGGATTAGGTAAATTATCCCCGCTCATACCAGCAGAAACACCATCATGCATGAGTACGGGATAAAAGAGAAACAGTGATTGGCTGGTTATCACGAAGTTCATTTCGTGCATTTTACAAAAAGGTGTAATGATAGTATTTCACCAGATAAAAAGGATTATGAATGTTTCATACCATATACGAGACATTTGTTCTATGCACAAAACCCATGCTTATGAAACGCGTGAAAGCTACTTTACGAAAATAAATTTTCAGTGTACTAAGAATTGCGTTGTTTGTAAAGTACGAAGAGCAGTCCCGCACGTGGCTTCACTACCTCTTGCTCGACTAACATCAGTTGTCCGGCCTTTCACGTATTTCAGATTGGATTACTTCGGACCTTTGGCGGTCAAAGTAAGCCGCATCAACGTCAAAAGATGGATAGCTCTCATAACGTGTCTTTTAATTCGGCCCGTGCATTGTGAGGTACAGCGTGAGTCAGAAAATAATGCGAAAATTTGTTCTATTTCTTTCATATCCAATTATCAACTAATTCAAGCAATACTATCAACATTTTCGAGTGCAGTTATCTTTATAAAGTTCTTTTAAACAAATTTATTCAATGTGTTCTCCATTTTTATTAACAACGTCCTCGAGCCGGCGCCGGAACCAGAGCATGCCTTTAGGACGCAGTCCTCCGACATTGACTGCCATGTGCGTGTTATGGTTGACCTCAGGGTTTTCACACTAGGGTGTGATGTTTTGCAGGCTCGTGCTTCAACGAATAATTCAACAGATTAAGATCTGGACTGCTAGGGGGCCACAAATCCTTCGGTCAAAACTTCATGTTATCATTCAACCATTGTTAGGTTCGATTGGACGTGTGACACGGCGCTCCATCAAGCTTTAGGACAACGTTTTGGTCATCGGAGAAGTTGGCCTTCACCCAGGGAAGCACTTGGTCCTTTAAAATACCGAAATACGCTTCGGTATTGATTTTAACTCCAGCAAACAGGCGGCATTTTCAAACCGTTGGACGCCACCAAGCCAAACGTCATGACACCAGCCGGATGTTTGATTTGAAATTCGAATTTCATTTCTTCCGGGACGTTCTCCATTTTCTGCGGTGAAATGAACCGGTCCGTGCGGCTGTTGCCCACAGCATCGATGCTGAAAAGCTTTTCGTCGGAGAACAGGATTATCATTTTTTCCTTCTTCAACAAGGAAAGCAATCTCTTGGAACGAGTAACTCGTAGTTCCTTGACCCGGTCTGTAATAAAGTGGCGTTTCACTCTGGCTCTGAAAGATGCATGCAGGTCTTCTTTGACGACTCTCCGCGTAGATTTCTCCGAGATATTGGCTTCCTTTTCAAGTTTTCTTATGGAACGCACCGGGTTGCGAGCAATTTTTGCACGGATCGATTTGATCACGTTCGGCGTGCGTGCAAAACGCGGACGTCCGCTGCTTAGGACCATCCTGCAGGGACTTTTTTATGCAGTAAACTGTTGCCAAATGGCATCCTACCACCTTGGCAATCTCTTTCGGCTTCTTCTGGGCGAGCAGCAAACTGGTGATCACTTCTCTCGCGAACATTTTGATGAATTTGCAATAAAACAAATATAATGTTTGGATGCAGCACTTGAAAGTAAACATAAACAAATACACTTTCGACAGAAATTAGTTACACGAATTAACCCAGTAGTCAAGTTTGAACATTTTCGCATTATTTTCTGCCGCACCCTGTATTATAAAGTCTCTCAACAGATGCATGCACCAAGGCCATTTGTCGGTTTGCGTGTCGTCGAGTTTTGTCAGCTTTTTACTCTTCTTTACTTGCTACAGATTTTATCAGTGTAGTGTTTTATTAAAACGTAATTTCTCTTTCAGTTTCGTTTAAATTTACAATTTTTGTTTCATTTTTTCAAATGATTTTATCATGGAAACTTAAAATGTTGCAATAGTTTTCCTTCAATTTAATTGCGCAATCTGACGTAACTCACAAATAAATTACGCGAAATTACTAATTTTTATTTGCTTTGTAATGTTTATTCAATTGGACGAAAAAAAATGCTTCTAAATTTTTATGATAATGATGACACTCCTTTGAAAAATCATGACGGTCGTTACAACCTTCATTGTTTTCAATATAAAAAAAAATCATGTCATTCTATCGAAGCGCTTGATGGTTATTAAACCATTTCGTCTTCCCTAGAAATAATCACTCGGTTATTTTACTTAGCACTAGCGAAAAAAATAATCTAATTTAACCTGAATGAAACATCCATTTTCACATTGGATGGAATCAATCAAACTCCGATTGTCGGATAAATTCATTTGCCCATGTCAGAACCGTAAACCATTCCAGCCGTATTCAGTATGTATTTCAAATGAATACCTTCCTTGCTGGATACGGCGGGATAGTCGATGGCGCGTAGCTGCGAGGTGAGAGTTTTTCATTTTCTAACTCTATCGATGAAGTCATTGAAACCCCGCGCAGGAAATTGATTTAGAATTCAACACACACGCAACCCCGCCCACTCCACTGACAGCCGATTGGAAAAGTATTCACTAACGTTAAATTGTTGTTGGGTGCAGTTGATGACGAAATACCAATCCACCTGGGAAAGCGGTGGATTTGCAAGGACAAAAAAAAATTACCATCGTTAACCAACCGGCTGGATGGTGACGGTGGCCGCGTACGGAAGCCATTGTTACCTGAAGGTGTAAAAATACGCTCCGTTTGCGGTTTTTGCTTCACTCGACAGGATGAAATCGAGCTAAAATTTATCGACAAAGTTATTGCCGGGAAAATGTTCAGGGTAGAGAAAAAATTGTCACTAATATCACCATGGGTGCGGTTGCTGTAATGGTTCATGTGGCGTATGTTTGCAATATTTTTTGATTCTGCTGGTTGGAAAGTATTGTGTAGTACTGCCGTATTTGTTTTATTATTTTTCTGACAGCATTCCACTATGTCAAATGAATAAAATGAGCTATTAACTTTTCTTTGCTTTATGGAGTATAACGTTCGCATTTAAAAAAAATGACTTTTTTCGGATGGTGATAAAAAAAACTTAGACAGATAATTGCTTTTCATAAATTTCCCATGGAAGGTAATTATTTAACCTTACTTGCAAAATAAATTCTAAGCTCTTGCGAGTGGCCTTCCGGCAGTTAATCGAAACATTCACCATGGCGGATGAAAACATGCGTGAAGGCGTGTTTTTGAGTTCTTTCTTCGTTTTATTTATCAATTCCTCCTCAGTTTTTGCGATCAAATTGTTGGAGTAGATCTTACGCTTCAGGTTGACCAAGAAATTATCGATAGGACGCAGCTGGGGGACGTTGGACGGGTCCACCGACTTGGATACCACATCGATATTCAGCCGCTCCATCTCCTCCGACGATCACTTCGAGTAGTGGGCCAACGCCAGATCCGGCCAGAACACTGCATCTTCGCCCTTATGATATTTCTTAATGAACGACGTAACTTCCGGCAGGCATTACGTACTATAAGATTCCCCGTTCACGGCCAGTCCGGAGCGAAAGAAAAGCGGCTTTGACATCCCTTTCTTGCTGCTTGTCAGCCACAGCAGCACCTTCTTGGGGAACTTGCGTGTGAAATGAACTTCACCTGGAGCTTACTTCTTCGTTGGAGGAAGTAAAATACGAAGGAGCCCTGCCTCCAGGGTGAGATATGTCTCGTCGTCCAACACCACTGCCACGTCGCGACCATCTTATTCAGCCGCGGCGTCATTGCCAACAGCTCCAAAACCAGTGGACGCAACTTCCGCTTCCTGTCATGTACGTTCATGTTTGCCAGGTACTTTTTCACTGTTTGGCCGGTTGAAGTGACCTCCCGGACAAGCGCACGCAGCGATGTAGCCACTTTTGCCTCGGTCTTCCCTTTCAGCATCCTTTGGAGCTTCTTGTCACTCAGAGTCGTCGGCCGTCTTGGAGGCGAACATTCTTCCGGCATTCTTGCAACATGCCCTACCCGACGTATCCGTCCAGCTTTCGCCACTTTCTGTATTCTGGATTCGCCGTAGAGTTGGGTGGGCTCGTGGTTCATTTTTTGTTGTCACACACCGTTCTCATCGCTAAATGATGATTCTAAGCACGCGACGATCGAAAGCACGAAGTGCTTGCAGTTCATCCTCGAGTATTGTCCACGTCTCATGCGCGTTGAGAACCACCAGTCTTATCAGCGTTTTGTCCATGGTACAATTAATGAGAGGTTTTTTTTACAACAAGTTCTTCTGGAGTCCACTAATGCGTCTTCGGATTTCATCTTGGTCATTTCGGTTGTTGTTTGCTGCGAGCAAGGATCCGAGGTAGATGAATTCCTCCTCTACCTCGAAGGTATCCCCGTCTATTGTAACGCTGTTTTCTAGGTGGGCCTGTCGCGCTCTGTTCCTCCTTCTAGCATATACATTGTTTTCGACACATTCACCCGGTTGTTGTTGCTTCGCGCTTCAGTCAGGTGTAAAGTTCTACCACCGTTCCGAAGTATCTGTCAACAACAGTGTGGAGCGTGTGAAAATCGTACCTCGGCTGTTGAGATTGGCTCTTCGCATGACACCTTCCATCGCAATGTTGAACAACAGGCAAGAAAGTTCATCGCTTGTCGTAGTCCCCGACTTGATTCACACAAGCTAACAATGTTTTTCACATCGTTCAGCGCAGCCTTCTGTGAGTTCTGTGAGCTTCCCGGGAAAGCAGTCCTCGTCCAAAACTCTGCATTTCTCTGTGCGGTCGATATTGTCGTATGTCAACTTAAAATCGATGAACAGTTGGTGTCGAGCTCCTGTCAGTGCAACTGGCCTGATAACTTTCCTTCTTCTGCTTATTTAGCTTATTGCTTGCTCAACTTAAAGGGTGTACGAAATCAAATTTCGACTACGCTACAATATTCGTCAAAATTCGCTCATTCAACCAATCGTCTTCAAATTTCCGGAAGTGAAATGAAACATGTTATGAATATTTTCTCATGTTTGTTTTATTCAATTTCAATTCCATAACTTTAAATCCTTTAATCCTTTAAATTACTCATTTAGTCCTGTACAACATTTGGACCAACATTTTTTTGCGTTACAATCCATTTTGTCTTCGTATCTTCCCCCGTTTTCACTTCCTTAGGATGCTTTCGAAGTGCCTGCTTCATGATGGCCCAGTACTTTTCAATTTGCCGCAGTTCATGCTTTGGCTCGAAATTGACCTCCTTAGCCTTGTTCCACAACAAAACCTCTTTCGAGTAATGGCACGAGGCTGAATCCGGCCAGAAAATCGTAGGACCATCGTGTGACCTCAGAAGAGGAATAGACGCTTTTGGAGGCATTCCTTTAGGTACACCTGCTCATTGACCGTTCCAGTTGTCGCGAATGGGGTGCTTCGCTTTCCACACGAGCAAATTGCTTGCCAATCCATATATTTTAAGATACCAAACGGTTTACCATCAGAATGATAATGGAGCATTACCACCACATCTTGCTACATGCAGGACCGCAGCTTCTTCTAAGCACCATCAGGCTAAAATTTTGGCCATTAGGAGGAAGAAATCTAGCTCGACAAGTTGTCCACCGTTGCTTGAAATGCTTCATAGCAAAACCACCGTCAATACAGCAATTCATGGGTGAGCACCCGGCGTCCAGAGTAACCGTATCTCGTCCGTTTGCTAAAACTGGTGTAGAATTCTTCGGACCTGTATTTGTTCGAACCGGTCCACGTCGTGTCGCCGTTCAGGCCCACGTAGCTGTATTTATTTGCATGGCAACGAAAGCGGTTCATCTAGAGCTCGTCTCGGATTTATCCACTGATCGTTTTTTACAAGCACTTCGTCGCTTCATAGGGCGAAGAGGCAAATGCTCAGACATCTTCAGTGCCAACGGAACAAATTTGGTTGGATCACGAAATAGGCCAATCTCCGATGATCCGAACGACCTAGAACCTTTAACACCAGGTCATTTTCTAATGGGTTCATCACTTCATGATCTACCTAAACCTGATTGGAGAAGTGTACCGATTAGACTGCTATCAACAGCTGCAGCATAAGTTTCAGGGGTCTTGAAACAGATGGCGCAAGGAGTATTTGTGCCAACTCCAAGGACGCACTAAACGCTTGGATCCTGCGAAAGCAATTGAGGTTGGCAGATTGGTTGTCGTTTGCGATAAGAACCTACCGCCGATACGATGGAAAATGGGACGCATTACGGAGACGCATCCTGCCGAGGAAGGAGTCGTACGATTTGTGACGTTAAAAAGTAAGGACGGATTCCTCAAGCGACCGGTAGAAAGGATCTGTCTACTTTCCATTCTGAGCCCTAATCCCATCCTATCCCATCAAAGAGGAAGCTTCTTTATTAAGTTTCAGAATCCTACAATTTCAGGGTGGGTGAGTGTTCAGAAGCGGGAGGCCTCCCACCCGACTACAACCCTGGTCAGCAGCCAGCTACTACTATAGTCGTCTAAACAACCGCCGCCAGCCAGTTTGTTTACGTCTGGGCTATTGTTCATCATCCATTGTACACTGGTCACCGATGGGAATGAGAGATTGAACTACCGTGAAAGGAACAATGTAGCAATAGGATAATTGAATTTGAATGTGATCTAAATAGTACCATTAAAGAGAGTACGCTCACGACCGATCAGAGAGTCGACCTGGCTCGCCAGACCATCAACCATCGATATCCGTGACGTCAGCTTCTCTGGATCTAGTGCGGGTTTCTGTTAGCGAAGAATAGCTAGTATCGAACAGGTCACCGGGCAGACCATAGCACTTTATAGTTTTGCACAGGAATTTTATGTGGTACAGTGTAGTGTAGTATAAATTAAATGTTTCTGCGGAAATAAATGTAGTGTTGTTTAAACTAGTTATAATAAATGCAGTGATTGCTTCTCCAAAATCGGAGTTTTATTATTGTGGGCCACAGTGAGAAGCCAACTCTAGCCAACAACCGATCGTGCCAGTGCACCAAACTTTCTGTGTTGGAGCTCTGAAGACCCAACCAACTGCAACATCGAAGGTTAGTCGGTTCAGGACTTATTTTCGAAATCATAATCGTACTTGCCTTGATGTGCAGGGTGGAAGACCCCTTCTCTACTTCCAACCACAGGGCCGAGATGATTATGACGAACGCTGGCTGCAATAGGCGGGACTGAATTGGAAAGATTGGGGACTTAAAAAAAAAAAAAAATATTATTATTTTTTTTTGCTTGATGGAAACAGTTCAAATTTTGTCCACATTATTTTCTGTATTGTTGTAAGCTATGGAAACATTTTTAATATGCCACCTACATTTTTCACAAAAATATGAATTTTTAAAATTGTTATGTCAAAAAATGACTTCTTTCACATATGTTATAATAACTTCAAATTTGAAAAGTTTATCAATATGAAATTTTGGTCACATAAGGTCTATATATTGGTTATATTGTTGTCAAAGTTTCAGTCAGAAATATTGATAATTGACAAAGTGGCAGAAGGTTGAACATGGCGTTTTTTGAAAGCAAAATACCCCCCGAATTTTTTTTTGCTGCTGAGTGTATGTGTTTTAATACTGTATAAACTTTACTTCTTGTTGACCTTCCAAAGCAATAAGGTGTTCATTTTATTTGCTGTCTGAAAAGTCCTCGGGAGTATTTTTCCTCGTGTTTTCCTTGTGTCGTTCTTTACATAAGTCATAATAAAACCTTTGATAGGAGTAAATGGAATTTGAGTAAATAAGGTTTGAAGATCTTTGCAAATAAGCTATGTAGTTTCTCATAAATCCGACTAAAATTGTGAAACATATTGGCCTCTCTTGGTAGCATAATAGAACCAAATTGATTTCTAGTGGCTTTCATAAAACTTTAATAAAACTTAGAAAAGCTGGATGGTTTCTGACAACGTTATCAAATGCGACACTTGATAAGTGATTGACAATTGAGTGGTGTATAAGAGACTTATGTTTTTCTCGACCAAATTGTTATTGCTAACACAATCATTTCTGTACGAGTTATCGTATGGGAATGAGTATTGAACCTTTGCTTTGGGGTTCATAGTTCCGATCGTATGAAAATCGTACGGATAATTTCCTGAGTGTAGATTTCGTTAGAACGTCATCCATCCTCTCAATTGTCCACCACGTGGTTCAATTGAATGTTACTGGGCTATCGTCAAGCGCTACTTCCAAAAGAATGATAAGAAGTACAAGAACAAGAACAGAGTTCAAAAAGAATTGGTCTGCAGCTTCCAGAAAATGTGCCAATTTTTTTTTCTAAAATCTAATGAGGCAAGAATTATATGATAAATTTGTTTTTACTTGCTATGATAAAACAATGTGTTGCCAGTTTTTTGACCAATCCAGTTATCACATTAATTTTCTTCGAAACAAATGATAAAATTTTACCGATTCCACTAAAAAAATTTTTTTACTGAAGTCTACACATAAGCCATTCTTTCGAACATTCTCACACAAATGGTGCCTTCGGAGAGGTCGATTATACCCAACAACGTGTCAGCGAAAGTTGAAAAAGGATTAGCAAATAATTGAAATTCAATTCAGTTATTAATATGTTCCAGTCTCGGTAGACAGTTCGGCTCCACGGAGTGAGAGCGCAGGTTTTTCGAAATTGTTCATCGATGTGCTTCGTTGCCAGCATCGGAGGTAAAGTTTCACATTCTTACATGTAGTGGCAAAATGGAGCGCACAAAGATGTTGGGTTACTTCAGTTTCAGAACACGTAGGCTTGATCGGCGAGAACATGGTTGATAGTTTTTATCATTGTAGAAAATTCCTTATCATTCCAACGGTCAATGAATCTGAAATTATTGGCAATTCGTAACTAGATCAAACAATTCAAGTAATCATATTTGAAAGCGGTACGCATAACTTACCCACTAATAATGCGGAACAAGAACAAAGTTTCGCTGTAAATACCGAGATGAAAATGAAATTCCATTTGATTTTACGATTTCTCTCGGATCAACGGCACGACATCACACAACAATTGCTATAAACATTACAAAAGATAAGCCCTTTTTGAGCTGAAACAGACGTCACAGAAATGCCGTGCTCCAGTCGTCGGTCGTCGTATTATTGCTATTATCATCCGGCATTGTTCTAGTTCCGGCGAATCTGACTAAGGGAAGCGAAAGCCGCAGCATCATACGGACCGAAGATTTCCCCGTCGCACAAGCACTGAAGATTGCTATTTGCATTGAACTGTAATATTTCTATTGGAATGAAATTTATTTGAAAATATCTGCGGGTGACAGTTGCAACACTTTCAGGCGCCTGGTCCCGGAACGGGCGTTGAATATTGTAAAGATGATGGTGGTGTGTGTACCGTAAGCTTGAGGGGGTGACCGAGGTGGTGATCTCTCTCGCTGACACTGTTCTGTTGCCGATTCGGTGAAGGTTCATTGTTTCGACCCCGTTCTCCGACGTTGGCGCGATGGTCGGGTTTGGCCACGTGCGCTTTGGTTCAATGTGATGTCCCTAACAACCACCGAATGATGGGCTAGGGTTGGTGTTGTGGTTGGCGTGTAGATAGATATGGATAATAATAAACTGCAAACAAAAGGGGTTAATTTATGTGATGATATACAGTTTAATTGTTTTACCTAATTTTCCAAGCCATCGACGGCTTTATGGGCAATGGCAGAGCGAGAAATTGTTTCCAAGCAATGGGGGAATCATAACAGAATATTTTAACGATTGATCAGAGGAGATGCATAGGTAGCTTTCTGGCGGATTCCTAGGATAAGGTGATGGTTTGGGGGTGTTTCCCCAAAATTTTGAAATTTCCATTGGTGTTAATTGAACCTGGTGTTAAAATCAACAGTAAATATTACATCGTTTTGAAGATCCATTTACTTTTCTTCATCAAGAAACACTTCAAGAATTCAGAAAGCTGCCTCCAACTAGACTTTCTTTTGTGTATAACTGTTAATTGAATGGGTAATATTTGATGAAATTTTGGGTAATACTAGTTAAGAGTGCTATAATTGTTATGTTAGTATTCTCCGTACGTGGAGTAACAATTATGATGTAGAAGGAGATGTTCGCTCATCACCATGAAACCCCAAGAGTGGACAGTCATGTTTTCTAGAATGAAAGATATGAAGAGAACGTGTTGATAGTTCCGTCCGTGTACAGCAAGTTGACAATTGAATAGAAATACAAAAATTGAACTCATTAACCCTAGTAAACTCTGATTGAAACCTAGCCTCGATAATTTAAACAGCAATAAAGGAATATCCATTTTATCAAACGCTTTACTAAAGTCAGTATATAACGCTTCAACATAATATTCTTTATCCATTGCGTTTAAAGAAAATGTTACAAAATTCAACAAATTGGTAGTCGTTGATCGCCCTTTAACAAGACCGTGTTGTTTGTTAGATAATAAATTTTTAACTTGTGAGAAAATATGTTTGTAGACTATCGATTTAAATAACTTAGGAATACAAGATAATATCGCAATTCCACGATATTTTTTTATGTCAGATTTTTGCCGCATTTAAAAATCGGCATCAGAAAGGATTCCTTCAAACTGACGGAAGAATACTTGATTCAAAGGGATGAATTGAATAGCTCAAAACAAGGTTTCACTAGCTCTATTGATACTGCTTTTAGAAAAGCTGGCGGCAGAACCATCAGGTCCAGCTCCCTAAGAAGCATCCAATGTATTTATTGAAGTAGAATTTCGCATAAGTGATATGTTATAAACTGTTACATCACTGATTGTTTCAGGAAGGTACGAGAAATACTAATAATCGCGATCATTATAGTCTCGATATTCGTCAAGGTGGCGGATTCGTTCGTGCCTTGACCTACACCACATTGGGGATGTAAGGCCAAAGGAATACGTCCTTGGTACGAGTACCGCTTTATCCAAGCCCTTCGCTCAATTTTCAATACTTCTTTTAAATTTGCAACCTGCCGTACACTGACGGAACTGTTAACACTTTCTCTTAATATTTTTTATTCTAGTAACCATTACTGTCCACTCTTGGGGCCCCATGATGATGAGCGAACACCTCCTTCTAACGTATGGATAGTGAAATCTGCACACATTTTCACAGCCCCTGCTTCAATCACAACCCTAACAATTCTACAGCTGATCGATGTCAAGTTTTTAACAGATCTGTCATACTTCAGTTCCAAGTGTTCAAGTTGTCGGTAATCTATTACAAGACGAAACATGAGTAATCAGGAGGAACAACGCCGGAAACTCATTTGTAATTTTTGCAACGCTCATCCAGATTGGCCGAAATCGAAGGTAGTGCGTCATTTTATGGACATGGGAATAAGTCGTCGAACCACTATACTAGCATTCTTTCATTCTACCAAATGCGAAAAACAACAACTCCGGAAGATCGGTTCAGAAATTGGTCAAGTTTGAGAGATTCTTTGAGTGAAACGAAATTTAATACGGTTGACACAGAAGGTCGGGTGGCAAAGTCGTTACAGAGAACTTGGAAATTGTCACCGCCAAACTGTCAAAAAGGTTTTGGATGAAGCTGGCATCAAGAAGCGGTCAAGGAAAGTGAAAACCGAAAGTTGTCAGAAACTCAAGCTGCTGTTCAGAAAGTACGATTGAGAAAGCTTGTCGAAATGTTTTCAAGCGAAAAACGATGTACTTTGCACCATGGATGACGAGACTTATTTCACGTTGGATGGAAATGAACGGCAAGGAAAATACTTCTACGACAGTCCCAAAGCACAGGTGAAAGAAGATGTGAAGTTTGTTGAACATACGAAATTCCCAGGAAAATATTGCTTTGGTTGGCAAGCAGCCAACCGATATGTAAAACCTGTTTTCTTTGAATCGGGGCTGGCCATCACCGCAAATCGTTATATTGAAAACTGCTTGCCTAAGGTGAAATAGTTTATTTCTCAAAAACATCGTGGACGACAAGCAGTGTTCTGGCCGGATTTAGCATCGAGCCATTATGCGAAGTAATCTTTGGAAGCTATGGAAAGCATGAAGATCCTTATGTGCTGAAGGATGGAAACCCTCCAAACGTGCCACAACTTCGCCCAATTGAAGATTTTGGTCCTATCTAAAGCGGAAGGTATATTCAAACAACTTTCGTCCAAAAACTACCAAACATCTTCAGTAGAAAATAAAAAAGATCTCGCAAATATGAAAACATTAAGTTTTGCGGCGTCCATGAGCAAAGTGCCTGCCAACTGCCGCAAAGCTGAGCGAATTGTTGTAATTTTTTTTCTGCATTAACTTGTTTGTTTATATGAACAACTAAAATAAAGAATGATTGCTTTTGTTTGCAAATAAAAAATATATGGCCTTTTTACTTTTGTGCCGATTTCACTATCCATACGTTACATCATAGTTTAGAGTGGTGTAAGTGGTTATAAAGAAGGCTTCCAAGTGAGTAGTGCGTCGACAGAAAATAGTAGGCGTAGAAAATCCAGGCCAGTCCCACAAGTGGATCTCGAAACAGTTGGGAATGAAAAATTCGAACGTGGTATAAAATCGTTATAACGGGTGGCAACTAAAATTTTAGTTGCCTTTCTCAAGCTGTCAAAAAAAGACAAACATAGTTGAAGAAGATCTGATTTATTCAAATAAAAGATACATTGTCCATTGTTGAAAAAAAAAATTAGTGAACATTTGAAAACGGTCCGTAATCGGATGTTCGGCGAAGCTTCCGTTTGATGTCGGAACAGGAGCGTTGTACGGCCTCCATGTCAACTTTGCGAATGCATCTCTTGATTCTACCAATCAACTGTTTGCAATTCGTGGCTCTCCAGTTATTTTTGTACACAAGGAACTCAAAACCCGAAGAAATCTTCGATTGGGCGACACTGAGGCAGATTTGTCGGGTTGTGGTTTTTGGGTACAAATGGGATCGAATGGGTATTCAGGAACGATTGTGTTTTTATGGCGTAATGCGATGACGCTTTATCCGGCCAAAACACGTATTGTCCATCAGCATGATGTTTTTGTAGAAACAGGATCAAAATTTTCTTCAAACATTCGTTCTGGCATACATCTTGATTGATTGCCAAACCAGAGGAGCTTGAACCATGGCTTAGAAATGCCTTTCTCGGAAATGGCAATGTACAGCATCACTTTCTGTTCAAACTTATGTTTAAACTTATATTTTATGTTCGGAGGTGTAGTAGAACAATCCGTTGAATAGTATCGATCGTTTCCGGAAATCTGCGTCTTCGAAGAGAGAAGTAGCTTTTCGTCGTCAAAACAAAACTTTTTCCGGAATAATTTTTAATCAATCAACGGCATTGGGATTTCATGCGTTGAAATCTGTGCATCAGTATATTCCAGGGCTCGTGTCTTCTTTCGACACTTTATTCCGACTCTTTTCAATGTTTTGCAGATGTACTGGTGAGAACAGTTGAACTTTTTGCGGCATCCCGTTGGCTCAGTGAATCCTTGTTGTTGAAGGCACGAGAAGAGAACGAAGTCCTTTTGCGTCCATAATTTTGGCTGGTCTTCCACTACCTTGCTTGCGAGCAGTTGTTGGGGATCTTAGGATATGGTAAACAGTTGAAGTCGCAACATTTTCGCTTTTAAAATGTTGTACCGTATACGTTTTGCCGAGATTTCTGTGCAGTTCGTAGAACTGTACAACGCTGCTACGAAATACTTCTTGTTTCGACGGCATTTTGAGCAAAACTGAGCAAGCATAAACAAAACAGAAAATACTAGCAGAAGAGAGAGAGAAAGAGCTAACGCATACACACTCTTATTTCTCTCTGAGCTCGTTTGTTGCTGAGCATAGAGGCCTCAAAAAAATTCCAAAATTTTAATTGCCACCCGTTAGGAGACCCACACGACCCTGCGGCGAACTGGCAGCGAAAGAAAAGCGAAGACGACCGACCCCGTGAACCCAAAGAATGTTAAGGATTACTTCATGCGCAATCCGTACCATTTGATTCGGGACGTGGCCAAGAAGGTCAATTCTTCCGTCTGGTTCGTCCAGTAGATAATGAAGCGGGCGGACTTCATGTCTTCAAAGTAAGGAATGCGTCTAACCGAACCGATAAACCGAATAAGGTGACCAAATCGTAATGGACGACGAGATGTACATTAAAGAGGACGCCTAGCAGACTCCCAGCCTGAATTTCTTTGTCGACAAGTCCCGCCTGGATGTTTCAGAAAAGTTCCGGAGAAGTTCCCGAAAAAGAAGGTCGACACATATGCCAAGGAGTACATACTTGGTGTGGCAGAGCCATCCGTTGGTGTGGCATCAATCCCGCGTTGATGCATTTTTGCCCAGCACCTACAAAGCCCAGACCGTTGGTGACAGCTCTGATAAAAAGAGCCGCTCGATGCCCGCTTTTTCATACCATCTGTCCTGAACCACGAAGTTCCAACAGTGCTACGACTTCGAAGTTGCGTGGTTGAAGGTCGTTGCAGATAATCCTATTGCAACCGGAACGCATTGATACATGCAGTTTCATGTTCCGAATTTCCAACGGTAATTCTTATTTAGTTACCTGGGTCCTTGCCGACTATTTCGGTTCGCATTTACTTCTGTGTTGTTACCATCTTTTATATTTTAAGGGTCGCTTGTTGCAACTCCCTGTTCCGCCGGAGGACCATCTCGCACAGCACTGTTTAGAGTCTCACGCATGAGACTGATATTCAGACGCTCCTAACATGGAGAACAGACGCTGCACATTGGGCAAAAATGGAACCAAAATCACATTAATTTCGACGGAGCATGGTAGGAGTCCTGAATAAAAGCTTATCTTATGGGGAAAAATGCGGAAAATTAAATGGTGTTTAACTCATTTAGAGTTGACCACAGTTAGTGTTCCAGTTTGACCATTTCTTTTGTCATTTTGGATGCAAACTAGAATTATTACACAAAAACTGAAATTTGTGCAACTATATTGAACCTAAATGCTCTGTAAATTTGCATAAAAAGCTGAAAAACTGAATGGAACAAATTTCACTTTAATCGGATGCCAGAAAGTGGTCCATTTTGCCAATTTTCGCGATTCTCTCCTTATACTTGAATGATCTCATACACCATGCGGTTAGTAATATTACTTTCGCTTGCACTGTACTTATGTAAAAAAAAAACTGGAAAATCGTATGGTGATAGGTTTGTTTAGGGTCAAGCATCGAGACAAATGAACCGGGGGTGGAACGTTTGACATAAAGTCGTTTGGCATGTGGATCTTTGGCGTATGGATGTTTGGCTTAATGCACATTTGGCCGAATATACGTTTGGCCGAATAGCATAAACGTATTGCAAAGAAAAGGAAAAAAGAATCTAAAAAGTATTTTCAAACGCATAAGCTCTAAAAAAGGTAATAAGGAACCAAAAAACATTCCGGAACGCATTAGATAGCATCCCAATATTCTAGACTTATTACACTTGGGGTTTATCAATATGTATAAGCATTCTTATTAAGTATCAAGTATATCAATTCACTAAAAAAATCGAATTATTGTACCGTTCACGCAAACAGAAGAATTTTGACACACGTCATATAATATAAGTAGGCAATGCAATTTTAATCGAAACATCTTTAGTGTTTTTGGCGATTATAGCAAATATAAGAGTGACATTAAGACTCTCCAAGATTCACCAACAACTCCGATTTTTTTAATTTATAGCTCTTTATTCCTTGCCTGCTACAACCGTGTCACGCATTAAAAACCTAGGTCATATTTTTAATGTTTTAACGACTGCTCCAGAAAGTATAAGCACACTTTCAAAATAACAAAAAAGTCATATGTAAAATAGATATCAGATATACCTACATTGAATTTAAAAATACCTCGATATAGAGGGTGATATAGGCACTATATCACAAATCGCGCTATATCACTCGATATACTGTGTAGTGCTAATGGGTTTTAAATGAAATAAGAAATACGCATTGCCAATCTGTTTTTATAATGCCATAAACTTTCGAGGAATGTGGATTTAATGTCGGTCTATAAGCACCAAGTTGGGTCAATTCATGGATGCAACTTCGTCCCATTCGATGGATTTATTACTAAATGCAGTCTTGGTACGGGTTTTTTTTTTTCTAATTTTATAAATTAAGGCATTGTAAGCTGTACTGGATTTACTTAAAACAACATTTCACAACACAAACTAAAGTAAAACTGCCTCGAAACACCTGAATGATGTTCATATATGATTGATCAGCCATTCAATAATGAAAACATTATAATTCACTATACAGTGATTTTGTCTCTTCGATTTGTGTTTAGATGAGCCACTTGAATATAAATAACCGCAAATTTATGCACTATCACTTGAAATTTTACCAATTATAACCTTTTTACTACGTTAATGATACAACAGGCCATAGTTGGGAACACACATAACATACATAAAAATATGTACCCAACATTGGGTCTACGATTTTATTGTAAAATAATTGTTGTTTTAGCTATGTGAACAGTTAGCTTGCAACGTGTAACTATGTTCTGCACATCCAGACTGCATTACTTGCTTTATCGATTCAATTAAGCCAAATTTAGATCACTTGAAATTGTATAGATCATCTGTTCAGATTAACCAGTGAAATCATGATGCCCCAAAAGTTCAAGGAACCGAAAATTACGCGGAAGTGAACAACTATAAGATGATTAATATTGTCTCAATTGCTTCGGATTGCATCTATGATGCTAATAGCAACATGGTTTTGTTGATTATAGCTAAATTAATGACACATTTGGTACATAGGCTGAATGAAGGAGCTAGGCTAACATTACATCCCCTTACCCTATGTCTCATAACCTGCTATGGCTTGCTTCATTTAGAATTGGAACAAACTTTTGCTCATATTGTGGCGCTCCTGGTGGACGGATTTGGAAGTTGGCGCCCAAGTGTCGGGAATTTTGTCAGCTTCACGTATGTATTTTTGACATTCCGCAAATCGACTGTACTTTGTAAACAATCAACATGGAAGCCGAAAGAAGGGAAAAAGTTGTGCACAGTTATTTGGAAAATCTATTGTGGTCTGCATCTAGGCTAGCTAAACAGCTGAAATTGCCCAGAAATACCGTATGGCGCGTTATCAAACGGTATAAAGAAACATTGACGACGATTCGGAAGCCTCAAGCCAATCGTCGGAGTGGATCTGACGACCGGAAACTGCGTGGTAAGATTTTGAAGACGATTAAGAGGAATCCCAATCTGTCAGACCGTGATTTGGCCAGAAAATTCGGTGCTGCACATAGTACCGTGAGGAGAACTCGACTCCGGGAAGGAATCAAGTCGTATCGAGCTAGCAAACAGCCAAATCGGACCATAAAACAGAATAGTGTGGCCAAAATCCGTGCTCGGAAGCTATACGACCAGGTGCTGACCAAGTTCGACGGGTGTCTTCTGATGGACGATTTATTTATTATTTATTGTTTTGTCTTCGATTAAAAATATAACGCACAGACATTGGCTTCGTTAATATCCCTTATCTTTAATTTAAAAGTATTCTTGCTTACATTAAAATCATACAGGTGGTAAGCATCATTGAACAATGCACAACAAACATCGAGAGGGTTATTCTGCCCGTACTGTGTACGATGAACAGAGCGTCGAAGAAATTGCGTTCTCCGAATAGATCTTGAAGGAGCGTTGAAATTGAGCTTTGCCAAGAGTTCGGAGCAGTCAATGTTATGTCCAAGCAGGTCAAACACGAAAAGTTGTTGTAGATTTCTCCGCCTACTTCGTAGAGTTGGTAGATTGATGAGTGCGCAGCGATGTTCATAAGGCGGCAGTAGGAATCGATTTCGCCAAGGAAGCCTTCGGAGTGCATATCTAACGAAACTTTTTTGTACTCGTTCTATGCGATCAATCTGAACGGCATGATATGGGGCCCAAACTGTAACCCCATATTCTAGTAAGCTACGAACAAGAGATATATATAATGCCTTCAGACAATACACGTCGGTGAATTTTCTGGTGTTACGTTTGATAAGTCCTAGTACAGCGAAGGCTTTTGCTATAGCAGATGAGATGTGTTCAGCAAAACGCAACTTGGAATCAAGCGTTATTCCTAAGTCCTTGATTAGCGAGACTCGTTCTACCGTGGCAGTGTGCATTGAGTATTCGAAGACTGTTGGTGTGCGTATCCGAGTGAACGAGATTACATTGCATTTCTTAACGTTCACCTCCATTCCATTTCTAGCGCACCAATCCAAGACATTGTCAACGTCCATCTGCAATGCACAGCAGTCCACCAGGGATGTTATGACTCGAAAAAATTTTAGGTCATCTGCGTACATTATTTTGAAAGACTTCAATTCATTGCAGAGATCATTCACAAACAGCACGAAGAGAAGTGGCCCGAGATGGCTACCTTGAGGAACGCCTGATGTGATAACAAATGGAACCGAAAGTGTCGCACCTAGTCGCACAGATGCACTACGGTTTGTCAGGTACGAGAAGATCCAATTAGTCAACCAAACTGGAAAACCAATTCGTCTTAGTTTTTCCACTACCAGATAATGCGGGACTCTGTCAAATGCTTTCGAAAAGTCAATGTAAACCGCATCGATCTGTTGACGTTTTTCAATTATGTCGATCAGTTTTGAAACACAGCTCATTAAATTCGTAGTGGTTGATCGCTTTCTGACAAATCCATGCTGGTCGGCAGTGATAATATGCTGAATTGCAGGGTAAAGAACATCTAAGAGCATGCTTTCAAAAACCTTCGGAAGGCAGCTCAGAATGGAAATTCCTCTGTAATTCTTGACATCGTGCACGTTGCCCGATTTGTGGATTGGCGTTATCAGAGCCTCTTTCCATTTCACAGGAAACACACTTTCAGCAATGGAACGATTGAAAAGCAGAGAAGCTGGTTGAGCCAATGAAGCAGAGCACTTCTTAATAAAGATCGGCTGTAGTCCGTCTGATCCTGGTCCCTTAGAACTGTCGATACCACGCAGTTTTGTGTACACATCATGTTGCGTGAATAAAGTCGTAGGCAGATTTAGGTCGAACGAATGCAGACTACTCAAGTATGATTCTGACAATGGTGCTGATCTATTGCTAAGTACACTTTGGAAGAATGAAGAGAAAAGATTTGCAGAGTCAATCGGTGTCGTTGAGGTATTATCTTCGTAGCTAACCAGCGGGGGAATTCCACGAGATGACGTTCGATTACGTAGATAAGTCCAGAACTGCTTAGGGTCGTCCTTCATGTTGCTCTCAAGCCGGTGAAGGTATGATTGAAAATATGACGTGTTCAGAGCGTGGAATTGGGATTCCAAACCGCGCACTAAAGCTTTATGCTCTTCAGTTTTAATCCGAAAATATCGTTTACGAGCTTTTCGTAGCCTATTACGAAGATCTCGCAGTTCCCCGTTCCACCATGGCTGTTTATTGCCGGGCCGACGTGTACGCTTCCTCAATGGTACGCATTGTTCAAAAATTGCTTCCAATTCAAGATAAAATCGGGTCAAAGCATCGTCTAAGGTGCCTAATGTTAAAATACCGTGCCAATCGGTTTGTGAGATTTCAGCATCAAGTTCGTCATAATCGCATTGGTTAAAGTCGTAGAAGATCTCAACGTTGGTATTGCCTGATGAGATGTGTAAAGCATCAATGGACAAAACAAACGGCTTATGATGACGGTCCACGGCAAGGGCGGTTCTAGTATTTCACAAACACTGGAGTTACTCACAAACGCTAGATCAAGCAACCTCTCATTCTCGTTCAGCAAGTGATTCATTTGCGACAAGCCGGAAGCAATAATGTTTTCAACTAGCGATAGCTCTTGTTCCGACGAAGCATTGGTTGGTATAAAGCATCCCAAGTCGTCATCGAAACTCCAGCGAATGTGTGGTAAGTTGTAGTCGCCAACAATTACAACACTATCCCTGGTACTTGCCTGTGTGTACAACTCATTGACACACGCTGCATGCTGTTCATACAGAGCAGGTTCACTGTTAGGAGGCAGATAGATCGCACACACAAAAAGCGAAGCGGCCCCGTCGGTAACACGAACCATTAACTGCTCAAGTCGACGGGCTTCATTAACGTCCACAATATTGCTCTGAAGGGCCTTTCTGATACCTATTAAAACACCCCCACCGCGGTGGAGGTGACTAGAGGACGGACGGCGATCACAACGATGGATCACGTATTCGTCGGTTAGCTCAGCATTTAGCACATTGACGTTTAGCCATGTTTCAGTGAATACCACAACGTCGTAATCACAAGCAGAAAGAGCCGCAAAAAGTTCGTTCGTTTTGGTACGCAGACCTCTTACGTTCTGGTAATAAACCGTAAGCGAGGATTTAGGTTGATGGCACTTTCCATCTATGGCACAATCGGGTCCTCCAAGTGCCGTCGTAGAGCAGATAGGCAGGCTATTGGAATCAATCGGTAAAAGAGAGGTAGCTGAAGGGTGAGCACTAGGTACTGTACCCATGGTCAAGGTTGCGGCTTATCATTTTTGACTTATCCATATTCATTTGCCGATAGCTCTTCTCAGAAGCTCAATTTCAAAATATGATGTATGATGAACTTATTGTGCTTGAGAGACCTACAACTTTGTTTAACGTACATAGCCTATCCTTACATCTGAGGAATAAGAGCGTATATTCGTATGATCTTCGCGATGATATTCGCGGTGAAGATCACGCGAATATCATCGTGAAGATCACTGTGAATATACGCTCTCATGTCGAAGATATAGGAGTTAGAGCAATGTACTGTTACACAAAGTTGTAGGTCTACTCATGCACTACAAGTTCATCATACATCATATTTTGAAATCGACCCTCTGAAAGGAGATATTGGCAAATGAATATGCCTGAGTCAAAAATGATAAGCCGCAACCCTGCCCATGGTCAAATGAGCACGAGTATTAGTGGAGGGTGGCGGTGTGATTAATTCGACGGTAATGCTCCCGGATCGGCATTCAGCGTGGGTTTCCAAAAATGTCGCGCGCTCGAGTCGTTGTCCATGAATTCACGAAATTCAACACCTTGAGGCCAAGTGGAAGACTCCATTGCCTTAGACTTAAGGTCCTGACTGATACCTACCTTGAACGATACGAACGATAATGTGGATACAGGCCGGCCCTTGGGGATGAGTGATTTGGCCACTACGTCGTCCGTTTGCAAACATTCCTTAGCAAGGTTGTGAATGTCCGCTTCACAAACTTCGGGTGAGATTTTTGTGAGGTCCAAAATTTGCTATCCGTCCTTTCTGCTACGCCCTGGGATGCTCCATTAGCTGACAGACTGCTACCACGAAATATTTTTGTTGGACGTGCGGGTCGCTCCGGGTCTTCGTCACGTGTTCGCTTCGGTGTCGATCGATTGTTAAACTGAAAACGACGTGGTAAAGGTGATAAAACCGCAGGAGAGAGCTTATTGAATCCCCCTTGGATCTCCAGTCTCAGTTCGACGATGAAACCTATGTCAAGGCTGACTTCGGGCAAATCCCAGGTCACAAATTTTACTTGGCAACGGCTCGGAGGGATGTTCCAGCCAAATTTAAATTTGTTTTTGCGACAAATTTGCACGAAAATTCATGATTTGGCAGGGCATTTGCAGCTGTGGCAAAAAAACGAAAGTTTTCGTTACAAATAAGACAATGACGTCGGAACTATACCAAAAAGAGTGTCTCCAAAAACAAATTTTGCCGTTCATTCGATCCCACGACCATCCCGTAATGTTTTGGCCAGATTTGGAAAGCTGTCATTACAGCAAAATCGTTCAAGAATGGTATGCAGAGAAAGGGGTCCAGGTTGTTCCGAAAAACCTTAACCCACCCAACTGCCCCCAGTTCCGCCCTATTGAGAAATAGTGGGCAATCATGAAGAGGAGACTCAAGGCAAAGGGAAAGGTTGTCAAAGACATCAATCAGATGAAGACCTAGTGGAATAAGATAGCTAAAACGATGGACGAAGAAGGTGTGCGCCGCCTAATGAGCCGTGTTACAGGAAAAATTCGAGAATTCCTTCGAAACCGTGACGAATAATTTTATCCGTATTTTTTCTTAAAAGTATGAAGAAAACGCTACATTTATATTAAAAAAGATCTTGAATTCAATAGTAAATAACTGAAATACAGGCAATTGTATTTGTTCCAATTCTATCTGAAGCAAGCTTTAGTAGACGAGTTTGTGATCGTAGCAATCGACATGTTTTGGTTGATTGTTTTCAAGAGCGGATGGGTAAAACCTGGAGGTAAAATGAAGGAGCGGGTTGAAGAAATTGATGTTTGCAGCAAATCGTGAACTGGTCTATTTCAGTTTGCCTTCGTACGCATGCACGGAATCGCTCTCATACAATATTGTTAGTTTATGTACAGATTACGGAGCTGAAGAAAACATTGTTTTAATAGCAAAGCTATCCGCATGCTTTGAAAAAGTCCCTGCAATTGGGAACTTTATTCCATGACTATGAAATTTTCTGAGTCTAATGCTCGTTGCTGAAGGTATGTGACGATAGACCAGAAGTAAGCAGAGAGATCAATGCCTAAATCTTGGCAGTTCTAATTGTAGCTTACATACAGCTTCATCAAATGTCTCAGGTGCTGAATAAACTGCTTAAAACCCGTCCCGTACCCTATAATACGATAGTATAGCACGGCACTCGAATAATTGTATAATTTCACGTTATGTTTATTTCATTTCAGATATTTGATGTCACCTGTTGGAGCAAAAATGACGCAGCAAAAGAGAAACACGTCACTTGCGAAGCAACTCGTCCTTCGATCTCGAAATCAATTATTTCCTCATGATCAAATGCGCAAAATAACGAAAACATTATTTAGATATTTGGTAGCTGGTCGGGTGAAACAACATCCACTATTATCATTATTCAAGTCCTCCACCAAATAATTTGTATCAATCGTACAAGAAAAATGTCTGCACCCTCTCGATGGGATTATGCAATCGCTAAAGGATAAGAAAAAAACATTTTCTCACGTTCCAACTGTTATAAGCTAGTTGGACATCGCTTAATTATGTCCAAATGACTGGGATTATTGGTGCGTCCAGTGGAGTATCCTCTAGCTGAATCGGCCAAAAGGAACGAGGGATCCACCACAATGGAATCATCACCTCTCTCCCCTAAAAAAAAATTGACGATCATAGAGAGAGTAAAACAATGACATTATCGGCAGGAGGCTTTGTCATCATTTGCCGGCGCTGAAACTCGTCGTCGTCATCGTTATTCCCTCGTTTGCATGGGATGAATGGGCATCATGCTGCAACACTGCCGTTGATGGAAATTAAGATATTTTTTTATTGGCGCTTTTATTTTCCTTCTCTATGCAGTGACAATTTTAATACTTACTCTCCCATTACAGACATTATTAAACGTTGGTAAATGATTATAACCTTCCATTACAAAGATTTATCGTAAGTATTTTTACGATTTGGCTTGCATTCTTCCCGGAGCCTGGACTACATTGTGTGAAAGTGCAGTTTCGGTATGTCCCAAGGAGGAAGGCCTTCGGTCAGATTCCACTTCTCTTGACTCTGATGACGACGTTCTTCTAACCCAGGGAGAATTATTAGCATCGATCATGGCGATTTTAATAATGCCGACAAATTTAGTCCTACGCTTAATGAATGCTTACAGATGGATGTGGTCTTCGGTCAGTGGAAGGCAATATTTCATGTCTGTTTAGTAGATAGAGGCAACCTACGTGCATATTTTTCCCAAAGGCTTAGAACAATAGACGCTGACTATACTTGGAGACGAAAAGTGAAGTTTTCAATGATTTGGATTGGTTTATAAAAGGAATTATTGGTTGACAGAAACATGCTGACACAAACACACTGTAAAATATGCATTGCAATTTGAGATAGAGCCACAGCACAGACCTGCAGTAGTGTTGCAGTTACATCGGATCCGACCAAACTAAACACGGCCGAAATCTGATTGGTGATTTCTTCTACGTAAGACATAACGTTAGTACCCTACAGAGATCTACGCACACGGGCGGTGCATCTGACAGCTATTACACATTTTCGGCAATATTTCTACTTCCAACAAGTGAAATGCCATTTCGGGTTGAAAACAAGCCCGACATTTTCGAAGATAACGTTGCATGTGACATCCCAATTGCCGACCAAAGTCAATGAATCTTCAGGAAGAAGTGAACGATGCGTTTCCTTTCATGTTGATGACGTTACCTGAGCACAGATTTGAGAACGATAGATCCCTATCAGCTCGTTTGAAATACGAACCACACCGCAACAAACATCAACAGATGCCTATCTGTCGTCATCATGAAAAGCAAGTCCCTTCCTCCAGCGGAAAGGTCTAATTCACAGCAACAGTTTCCCGCTGCTTTCGAAAGCGTTGCAAAATTAAAACCAAATTACCCTTACCAAACAAAAGGGCACCGAATAATAATAATCAAAAAAAAAAACTTCTACGCAAATGATACTTGTGATTTTGACACTTGAAACCTGCTATTATCCAGTTACAATTTATTACCTACCTAGCCTATTTCCTTCCATCCTCCTCGTGGCGTTTGCGTTCCTATGTATTTTGCGACAGAAGCACTCGCTCTCATCGTTTGGCCTGCAGTTAGTCAATGATGGAGATCCAATGTTTCGAAAATGTTTCCCTTCAGTTATTTATTTTTCCCTTCTTTTGTTCGCGTTGTTGCCTCGAGCGGAAAATATGTCCTCATCCTTGAGAGGGTATGATTTGCAGTGACACGACCTTGCATTGTTGCTAATTTGGTGTTTGTATTTCAGAGCGGATAATTTCTTGATGGGATATGAATATGATACTTCTGTCGAGATATAATTTGATTTAAATCATTGAGGACGACTAGACCTTAGTCTGATGTTACCAATTGAGCAGATCAGGAAGAAGCTTGATAGGGTTTAAAGGGCGAACACGAAATTATTGCGACACCGAAAATGTCATGCCAATTTTCTTATAATGTTTAGAATCAAACCAAAATGTTAGGGTAGTTTTATACATATATTTTGCTTCAAAAATCAAAAGAAAAGTTAATCGATGGAGCCTTGAGTGTAAAATTGAATGCATTTTGGCTTGATGCCCTCCATCAAAGTCTTTACAGTGTCATCCGGTACCAGTTTCTCAGTTTTTTTTCCATTTTCTTAACATGTCCTTCTCGTCTCTGACTGTCTTCTTGTTCTTCCGAAGTTCCCGCTTCATCATTGCCCAGTACTGCTCCACCGGGCGCAGCTCGGACAGTACGGCGGATTCATGTCCTTTGGAACAAAATGCACACAATTGGCCTCATACCATCTCCAGGACACTTTTAGAATAGTGGCATGATGCCAAATCTGGCCAAAATAGCGGAGCTTCGTCGTGCTGCTGCAAGAACGGCAAAAGTGCGCTTCTCGAGGCACTCAGATTTGTAGATCTCGCCATTTACTGTGCCCTTTGTCACGAAAGAGCTCACTCCTCAAGGATCCGCAATGAGATATTTGGAGGCGAACTTCGACATTTTCTTCTTTTCAAATTTGTCATCCACATAGAACTTGCTCTTGCCGGTGAAAAACTCCAACCCCGGAATTTGCTTAAAATCGGCTTTTATATACGTTTCGTCGTCCATCACACAGCAGCCATATTTTGTCAGCATCATCTTGTAGAGCTTCCGTGCCCGAGTTTTAGCCGTCGATTGTTGCCGCTCATCGCGGTTTGGGAAGTTCTGTACCTTGTATGTATGAAGTCCAGCTCTCTTCTTTGCATTCTGGACGTAGCTCTACGATCATGCCGATCTTTTTAGCCAATCACGGCTTGAGACGTTGGGATTTGCTTAATCATCCGCTTCACCTTTCCCTCCGTCTTTGTTCTCCGGTCCCGGTTTTCTTCCAGCTCCTTTGCCGTGGTCCAACGTCAACCGCTCCTGGAACCGCTTCAACACTCTGGAGACGGTTGAATGGTGAATGTTCAACATTTTTCCCAACTGCCGGTGCGACAGGTCATGAAATTCCAGGTGTTTGAAAGAATTTGTTCTCTCGACTCGCGTTGGTTCACCTCCATTTTTGTTGAATCGAAAAACACGACCTCGAGTTTGACAGCATGTAAACAATACTCATCAATGAGAAAGTGTGCAAAATTTGGTTGATTTTAACCCAATGGTAAAAAAGTTATGCCCTGTTGAATGTGTCGCAATAATTTCGTGTTCGCTCTTTGTGATCCTTATTTAACCCACATGTGTAATTTGTTTTCAAAAGAGATAAGGTGAAGAATTAGAAGTTAGATAGTTAGAGGTGGAACATAGAATTTTGCACATATTTCGTATATATATATATATATATATATATATATATATATATATATATATATATATATATATATATATATATATATATATATATATTCACAAATAGTATTCTTTTGTAACAAAAATGTTTAAATTATGTGAACTTCAGAGAGAAAATTCTTAAAAAAATAATCATCTCTAATTCGAAGAAATTTGTGGACTTTTCGCGTAATACGTTTCATCAATTAAGCACATTATTCTCATCCATTATTTTGGCAATCTCCCAACACGCCAGAGCTTCACTCAATCGAACAATATTGGACCATCGTCAAGCGGAACCTTAAGAAGACTTAATGTCTGTGAGGACCACCTAACCGTCCTAATTTTATCCCGTCTGCTGCTGGCAATATTTGTATAGCTATCGACCAGCCAGACAGATGCGTTGAACTTGGCTATTGTTCAGCGATCGAACAGTAAACAGCAAGCAGACCGACACAACTGGTAGCACCAACCACATTGCAAATAACGATCGATCGGGGTCATCGATGAGAGATGGAGATGCTGCAGAGAGAGGTTCGGTCGACCCGATGATGTCGGAAAATTCACCACGAGTGTTCCGGGACGTTGGGGCTGGGGTTTTAAATAGGTAGTTGTAGGTAATTTTAGTCAGTAGTCACCATACCATTGGTCGAAGGCGGTCCTGTAAGACCCCTATATTTGTTAATTGTTTAGTGTTAGATTTAAGAGAATAAATGTAGTGCCGGCAAATAAGTGTTTCCCCAAAAATTACGGCCAATTAAAATAAATGTAAGAATGTCTGAAGTAGTGTTTGTTTAGTGTGCCTAGATTGAATGCAAGCACGGCCATCGAGCCCAACGGTGATGCAAGGGATCCACATCGCCATCGCTCCGCAAAGCTAAAAATTATACGGTTCAGGTAATCCTACACTTAAAAAGCTGTTGTGAACGAGAAACAGTTTAGGGTAAACTGGCGTTCTGCGGCGAATAAATTGGACAAGGAGACTGTACAAAATCTTATCTTATTTTATTTACATGGCATAACGTCCCAATACTATAACATAGCCTGATACACAATTCTGCCTCAATAATGCTCGATTCGTGGCTTCTCCTCTCCAATCCTTGGGCACCTTGTACCCTCTAGGTCTTGCTCCACCTGGTCTAGTTGCCCGGCATTCTTGCAACATGTCCTGCCCAGCGTATTCTTCCAGCTTTTGCCACCTTATGAATACTGGGTTCGCGGGCGAGTTGCGCGAGCTCATGGTTCATTCTTCGCCTCCATAGTCCGTCCTCCTGTACTCCACCAAAGATGGTAGGCACCACTTCCACTGATAATCCGCCTCCGGATCCCACGGTTGTTATCGTTGTCCGCAGTAACCAGTGAGCCTAGATAGACAAATTCATCGACTACCTCGAACTCATCGCTGTCAGATCGTTACATTTGCTGCCTAGCTGGGTCCCTTTCGATGCCCGGTTCTGCCTGCCAGCATGTTCTTCGATTTGGACGTATTTATCTTCAACCCGATCTTCTCTGCTTCGCGCTTTAGTCTGGTGTACTTCGCCTCACCCCAATTTACTGCCGACAATATCCACGTCATCGGCAAAAGCAGATAAATTGACCGGATCTGTTGACCCGTTGATGATTTTGATATCATGGTTTGAGCAGTCGTCGTATTCACGCTCCAGCTGCGCGTAGAATTCATCTTTGTCGTCATCGGTAATTCCGAAGTGAGGGCTATGAACATTAATGATGCTGATGTTGAAGAACCGGCCCTTGATCTTCAATCTGCACATTCTAGGGTTGATCGGCCACCATCCGATCACCCGCTTCTGCATCTCACCCATCACGATGAAAGCTGTTCCCAGCTCGTGTGTATTGCCGCAGCTCTGGTAGATGGTATGACCATCCCGAAACGTACGCACCGTGGATCCTTTCCACCACACCTCTTGCAGCACTACGATGTCGAACTTGCGGTTCTTCAATTCGTCGGAGCACGCGCACTACTATCTCGCAGGAGGACCCTCGTGATGCTGCTGTTTAACAGTCCCAAGCACCACCAGGACTTTCGGCTTTTGTATTTAGTGTCCTGGGCGCATTAACAAGACGGTGACTCTGCCGCTCCTAACGCTTTTGACAGGGCGGCTTTCAGATATTTGTGGGTTTTTTGGAAGAAACTCAACAGAGTCCAACAACTGCTCAGTCCCCCCACATCCTAAACAGTCCCCGCTGCTCGTCTGAGGCTACTTATTCGTGTATTCAGTAGCTGTCCATCATATCTGATAGAATCCCACCACCCAAGGAACGTTGCTGTTTTTATCATGGTTTTATAGCATTCTTGAAGTATAACTCATGCTCTTCAGAACCCTTATAAAACCAAAATTGTTACTTGGGCATCCACGACCCGTGGACCCGCCGGGCAGCTAAACCCCGTAGAGTCTTCACCTACTCTGCGGTCTTCCCGGAGTACAAAATCTTATGGCAGGTGTTAAACGAAAGACCCGGCAATTCACATTCGGTAAAAAGGAAGCTTAGCTGAATATATCTTGTGTATTCTGTATTAACTGAACTTGAAAAAGAAAAAGAATTTGACCTAAAAAATTAAAACTTTGATCGACTCACTCACATTACTGGCTGACCAAATTTTGATCGGAACACCATTTATGTGCCGGACACTATTGGCTGAAATGAGCATTGAATGAGAACAGTGAGAACACTCTATTAAATAAATGACTATGATACTCAGTTGTTTATAAAGCTGAAGCCCAAACCAGCTATATCAGATGAACTCAGTCGGCTGATCTACTTAATAGCCCCTTGATCTTGAAATGTTACTGATCTATACTGTTACTGCCACCCTTCATTGTTAGTGAGTTGTTTAAAGGTTAGTTATTGGTTTGATCTATGAACATATCATCTGAATGTTCATTTCTCTTTAATTCTTCCGCTCAGCTACTCTCAATGTTTGTTTCCCTAAGAAGTCCCTCCGCATCTTGTAATAACCTTACTAAAAATTCAAAATCCACCGATTACAAATCATAAAATAAATGCCCATCGCCTAACATGCAAGAATGTTACTGCTTCGAAAAATTGTAAAAGAAATCGATGAATCAACCCTCTCAGCTATAAAGATAATATGCTGTTATGATAAATTTACAAGTTCATAACTGCATGCTAGTTTGTGATTAGAAAAGTTTCCAGATTCATGAAAAAAAAATCCAGGTACTGAGGCAGCATGGCATCCGAACTTTGGATTTTTACATTTGTGTCACTTAACAAATCCTTAAACAAGTGTGCAGAAGCACGTTGGCCAATATTTAGTGTTCACCAGTGGGTACGTGTGCTCTACTCCAAGTTCCCCTTTTTTCAAACTCATCCATTGAGTTGGACACATCACAATAGAAAATATTGTGATGGAGCACGGACGTTAGGTTTGTAACCTGGTATAAAAAAAAATTTATAACCTATTTAGGATGATACCTGATATATCCAAAGCTGGCCAACATCCACCTCACGGCTTGAGATTTCGTTGAGAAGGACATCAATCCCCTAATCGTCCTCAGCTTCGGCCCAATAACGCTATTAGGCAATTGTGAAGAGGGTCTTCAAAAAGACTGGTAAAACAGCTGAGAATATCCAGCAGTTAAAAGTGGGATGAATCACTTGTCCGGAACATGATTAAAGGTGTTCGATCAAATATTCACAAAATCGTTAAAGAATCATACTAGTTTCATCCGGTCTTCACAATGTTCTTTTTTTCTGGCAACACTGTTTGTTATTTGTTCACATATGTTTTATCGTGCTGAAAATTATCACATTTTCTGGCTGATTTCGTCCTTTCAAATCCTAGAAATTAACGCCTACGTTCGCTTAAACCACCGCTCACATCGCTCCACCGTAGGACTACAATTATTGTCCCTCCAAGTTCACCACATCGTCCAATCAAGACCAGCATCAACCACCGCCACAACACAAGCCACCAACCATCATCACCACACCGCTCCATCAAACAATCCGTCAATATCAGCGTAGATACCAGAGTCCCACTGTTTTCAACCATGATTCGCCACACAGTGGTTTCCTACCGTCATCTTCCTCCGTCATATCGACGATTTAAATTTGGAAACCATTGTACCTATTGCGAGAAAATAAATCCTACTTCTGCTACTGTATTTTCATTTTCCCACTCATCCGAACGCATTTATCTCACCAATACCTACTTCGTATCATCACATCGACTATCAGCTGTCATCGTTCGATAAGTAGCGTTCGCCACCTGTCTATCACTAAACTAACTATCCAGCCAGTGCAGCCAAAATCAACGTAATGACTATAGTGTGTGAAAAATGTGCTAACTCGATCGAAGCCGAGTCTGTGAAATGTGTAGGATTTTGCTCGTTTAATGTGTGTTTACGATGCTCTGGAATCGCAAAAGATGTACATGCTTCCATCCAGCTAATATGCGTCAGGTATTCTGCTGGATGTTCCTGAGATCAAGGTCATCGAATAAGCCCAGCTGAAGTTAAAAACCGATGGCTTGAAGGTGGTCAAGCTTGTTCCACGTGGTAAGGATGCTAGATCCCTAACCGTTGTGTCGTACAAAATTGGGGTCTCCGGACTTGAAACCAGCTGCCTTGTCTACTGAGACGTGGCCATGTGGAATACGCTTTCGTGAGTTTGAAGATGATGGTGCCAAAGAGCAGTTTTTTTGGAGACCAGCACAAACAACGTTTAACGCGCTTGCTGGGAGCAAGCACCGACTGCGGTTCCAGATCCCAAGAAGTAACTTCTGAAATCGTTCTTACCAACTGCTCCGTGCCTACATACATCACAAGTTCAAACACCTCCTGCATCGAATTGCCATACAGCTATCAATCGCCAACCTCATATATTCACAGAAAGTAGCTCGCAACTCCCGGTAACAAGTTTACATCATAAGTCATTCCTTGTTTACTATCATAACGTGGGAGGTATGCGTACAAAGACCAACGACATTTTGTTGGCGGCAGCATTACGACGTAAAGACTGTATTCGATGAAATTTGGACACACGAAATAGGTCACCAAAATTTTTTCTTGAGTCCGATTCTTTTCAAACTTTCTGGAAATAAAGTACTACTAAATGGTTAAGTTTTGACATCATTGATAACTTAAACCTCTTCTCCCAACCCAAATGCCCACACCTTTGCCTTGACCCCTTTCATCAAATTTTGGGCAATGATAGGACCGACTTGCTCACTTACTTTTAACCACACTTTCTTTAGTTCAAGTTCATTTTCTATCAGTTTTGGAGTTTTAACGAGCTTTGCCTTCATGATTGCCCAAAATTTTTCAATTGGGCGAAGTTGACGTCTTTTGGTACAAAAACTACATTATTATCTTTGTACCAGTTTAAGACGGGCCGGGCAAGTGGCAAGATGCCAAATCCGGCCAAAACAGTGTCGGGCCATCGTGAGATCTCAAGAAGGGCAGAAGTCGTTTTTGGAGGCATTCGTCCTTGTAGATTTGTCCGTTGACGGTCCCAGAGGTGATGAAGGGCTGACTCATTTTGCCACATCCGCAGATCGCTTGCCAGACAAGGAATTTTTTGGCGAATTTCGACAGTTTCTTCTTCCGTACACTCTCCGGAACGGCCAACTTAGAGGTGGCGACGTAGTGTTCCTGTCCTGGCATTTGTTTGGTGGCGGATTTAATGTAGATCTCATCGTCCATCACAATGCAGAACGGTTTTGTGAGCCACTCCCTGTACAGTTTTCTTGCTCGAGTTTTGGCCACCGAGTTCTGTTTATCGCTCCGGTTCGGTGCGTTCTGGACCTTGTACACATGTAGTCCAGAACGTTTCATTGTTTTCTGCACAAAACTTTCGCCTTTTTCGCAAACATCCCTGATCGAAATGTTGGGATAACGCTTAAATTGGTTCAATACCATCCTGGCCTTCTCCGGATTTGATGTGCCACGTTTATTGCCACTATTTACCATTTTTCCGCTTGGTTGTCTTACGGTCTTTGAACGTTTTGATCACATGAGATACGGTTGAATGTGCGATTCCGAGCTGTTTTCCGATCCATCGATGAGAAGCGTTTGGGTTTTCGAAGTGAGTGCCCAAAATTTGTTGGCGCACTATTTCTTCATTCGAAGCCATCACTGAAATCACTCGACCGTTTTTCACGAAACTTATTACACAATTGACACAACACAATGAAATACATTCAGTTAAAATTTCAATAATTTTTACCCAGACGCTAAAAAGTGACGAATTGCGTGTGTCCAAATTTTATCGAATACAGTCTTTAATTTTGCCAACAAAAACTTGGCTGCACTATGACGTGAGCAATTGGCTACGAATTGACTACGAATTACAACATTTACTTCTGTGACTGCAGTCCCGCTACTAGTTAACTTCAGCGAGGCGGAGGGGTTCTCATTGCAGTAAAATCCAGTTTACAAAGTGTTCTCGTTCGACTTAATGAAGGCGCGTCACTTGAGCAGGTCGCTGTGAAAGTGCCTCTTGCAGATCGAGCAGTCTTTGTGTGTGGTATATATCTGAGATCTAACAGCGACCCCGAACGCTACATCCGGCATTCCGAAGCTACCTTACAGATTTTAAATGCTGCCGCTGTGAGTGATACTGTTATGATTGTTGACGACTATAAATTTCCACATTTGTCGTGGTCTTTCGACGAAGATATTGGAGGTTACTTACCAACAAACGCTTCTTCTGAGCAGGAGCTTGCGCTAACTGAGAGCATGGTGGCCAGCGGACTTCAGCAACTTTGTGACATTCTTCTGCAAAGGCTAGAGACTGAACACAACGCTGATATAGCTTCTTCTTTCCGTGAGTATGTATTTCAAATTCAGGATGATGCGTAGGCAAATTCGTCATCTCTCTGGAGCTTCATTAAAGATAGGAGAGCGCCCAATTCTATACCCGCAGAAATCTCGTTTGGTGGTGCCACTTCTCATGGCACTACTGAATCTGCAAAGCTATTTGCTGACTTTTTCCAAAGCGTTTATACTTCGGATTTCCCACCGGATTCCAGGAACCTGGTGGAAAGCTTACCATCTTACAAGATTAATTTCTCGAGGCCTACATTATCAGCAGCAGACGTTTAAAACGCTCTGAGCTCTATAGACTCGTCGAAGGGGCCTGGCCAGGACAAGCTGCCTCCTGCGTTTGTCAAACGATGTGCCAATGAACTTGCAGAACCTGTTACCTATTTATTCAACCTTTCTTTGTCAGAAGGAGTTTTTCCTGATGCATGGAAACTGGCTACGGTAACGATGTTTTGCAGGCTCGTGCTTCAACATATGCCCAAATCGAATAATCCAATGGATTAAAGTCTGGACTGCTAGGGGGCCACAAATCCTTGGGCCAAAACTTCATGTTATCGTTCAACCATTGTTGAGTTCAATTGGACGTGTGACACGGCGCTACATCCTACTGTAGGACAACGTTTTGGTCCTCGGAGATGTTGGCCTTCACCCAGGGAAGCACTTAATCCTTTAAAATACCGATATACACTTCGGTATTGATTTTAACTCCAGCATCAATGAAAACAGGCGGCATTTTCAAACCGTTGGACGCCACCATGCCAAACATCATGACACCAGCCGGATGTTTAGTTTGAAATTTGAATTTCACTTTTTCCGGAACGTTCTCCATTTTCTGCGGTGAAATGAATCGGTCCGTGCGGCTGTTGGCCACAGAATCGATGCTGAAAAGCTTTTCGCTTCGGAGAATAGGATTATCATTTTTTCCTTCTTCAACAAGGAAAGCAATCTCTTGGAACGAGTCACGCGTAGTTCCTTGACCCGGTCCGTAATCAAGTGGCGTTTCATCCTGGCTCTGAAAGATGCATGAGGGTCTTCTTTGATGATTCTCCGCATGGATTTCTCCGAAATATTGGCTTCCTTTGCAAGTTTTCTTATGAAACGCACCGGTTTGTGAGAAATTTTTGCACGGACCGATTTGATCACGTTCGGCGTGCATGCACAGCGCAGACGTCCTCTTTCCGGCTTCCGCTGCTTAGGACCATCCTACAGGGACTTTTGTATGCGGTAAACTGTTGCCAAATGGCACCCTACCACCTTGGCAATCTCTTTCGGCTTCTTCTGGGCGAGCAACAAACTGGTGATCACTTCTTTCGCGAAAATTTTGACGAATTTGCAATAAAACAAATAGAATGTTTGGATGTAGCACTGGAAAGTACACATAAACAAATACACTTTCGACAAAAATCAGTCACTAGCTACACAAATTAACCCAAAACTCAAGTTTGAACATTTTCGCATTATTTTCTGCAGCACCCTGTAGCCACTTTTCCCTCGGTCTCTCTCTTCAGCATCCTTTGGAGCTTCTTGTCGCTCAGGGTCATCGGCCGTCCAGAACCGGGCTTTCTTTTGATGTCCTGATTGTTGTATAATAGTGCCAAGATATTGGAGACGTCGGAACGGGCGTATCCGTCGATTGTCGACACGGTGGGGTGCCGTTCTTCGAACGCGCATACTTCTGCGGAGTTGCTTCACTGTTTTTGCCATCACGGTTACAGTTCAACTGATAGAGCTGTCAAATTTTGTCTGCTGACTCATGGGTTACTGTGATTAATGCTGCATGGGTAGTTTTGTCAGTGCGTGTGAAGGTAAACCCATGACATGTTCGGCATGAAAATTAAGGTTTTGGTCCTCTAGCTACGTGAAAACTGTGCGACAATTGCTTTGAAATTCATCACGCGACAGTAAAATTCATCATAACCAAGCTTGGGGAGCACTGTTTTCTGAGTGAACTGCCAGGAAGAGGCAAAAACCCCTTATCTCACAACCCTCAAACTGGATCAGAAAGTGGTAGCTCTAATTAGGAATAATTCATGTTGATACGTGATTTGATCAATAAAGTGGGTACCAGCGTCAGAACTTCATATTCAAATGTCTAATATTCAAATGTAATTTTCTCAAGATACAGAAATAACATATCTCTAGTTTTCACATATGCTAAACAATATAAATTGTCCTTTTAAATGACGTCTTTAATTTTTTTGCCCCAATCATAAAAATCAACATTTGAAAAGTGCGTATTTGTTTTAGATAAACTTCAATAACTATTGATTGATTAAAGCTAGCGGCAAAATTTGTATACCAAAGTACGCGTCTTTAAAAGTTTTAAAACTCGTCGCAAGACATCTTAACGGTGGGAATTGAAATGAAAAAATTAGGGCAAAAAAAAACCATTTTTTTATGGTACACCCTAAGTTGATGAGGGAAAATTGCTCTAAATCGGTCAATTTTTAAGGTACAAAAAAAATTATATATGAAAATTTCATGAAATTTTCTGCGCTGCAACTTTGCTAAAGAATGTAAACGTCTATTTATGCAAATAAAAAAGTTAGTTTATGTATTTCCGTAAAAATGGGGACCATCCTAATTTTAATCAAAATCAAAAAATGGGCCTTGATGATACAAACCATATTGTTAAATATCACTTTGCTGTAAAGTTTCAAGTTTAGGCGCTGGGAGCATGTTTCCTCGTAAATTCGTGATCTGGACCATAGTGCAATGGATAAGTTTAATCTCGTATAATAAAGAATCATTTGTTTCATTCATACATATATGAATGAAATAATATGAATGAAATAATATTTTTTTAAATATGATTTGAAAGAGAAATATGGGGATAACTTATTTTCGATACAGCCCTAACGATTGTATTTTCGGCCGATGAATATCCCACTGAAAAGAATTAAACTCACACTCACAAAATATCAAATAAATGCAGAGATGCCAGGGAAAGTTTTCATAAAAATTCATTTAATAGGTACGTTATTTCCATGAAACCAAATAGTTTAGCCAAAATTGAAACGTTTCTGTATTGATGATTTATTCAAAAAAAAAAAGCATTTACGAAATCCCCATTGCAAATAAAGGAATCTATCTCACTCACATCCCGAACTCCCGAAGAATCGAATGCATTTGACAGCGCCCCCTTGAGATATGAAACGATAGAAAAAATTAATTGAAACTTCCGCGAAATATTTTCCCATTAGCGCAATCTCCACCGCTTATTCGCTGTTGTAACATAGTTCTCGTATTGAAAGGAAGGGAGGAGGAGAAGGTAAAGAAAAAAAAATCCCAGTGCCAAGTTGTGGGGAAAAATCTCCGCTGGAATAAATTATGGATGCAATTGTTCCGCTTTCGGATCTTCCATCTCCGCCAACCAAGAAAGGGACACTTGAAGCCATCAGCGGGAAAAAAAAGTTGACTCTGTGTGCCTTTCATCGAATAATTACTGTAGGTGGAGAAATGAGGAAAATCGCGCACACTTTTCCGACCCAACGTCGAGCGCGGAATACAACACAATTGCATTGTGCGTCGATACACTTGACGTCATATCAATATACCGGCGTGATTCCTTTTTATTAAGTGATCCTACTCAGCAATGGAAGTAAGGTTTTTGACAAGGATCAACGTACAATCCTGTTTTTATTTCTATTTTCGACGCCATAACGAGATTTTTTTACGAATAATTATATCAATCGTCCGTCAAACCTTGGTTGCTATTCTTTTTACTAATGGGATATTTGGGGTTTTTCAAATACCTTTCGAAAAGGATCGGAAAACGTTTCGCCTTAATATTCGCACTCGTGAAATCCAGCTGTAAGGACCTTCATTGTGCTTCATTGTACAATACAATCAACAACCTAACTATAACTTTCCACCTTTGCTAAACTGCAATTAAGTTCCAACAAACAATCCGGCACAATGGCGACGAGGGCTGCCGTTGAGTGGGCTTTCGTCTCTTTGAACACAGTACCTAGTCTGTTGTACTATAGGTACATTTATAAAATATTTTCCATTATTATCCTCGCTACCAAGCATCCTTTTCCCATTCTTGCTCGCCTTCTCTTAATCAAAGCGCCATTGTTGCATGTGAGGCAAAAACTATTAATTGAAGTGCGGTGCGCGGCAAATTGGAATGGAGCCTCGAAAAATACACAGTTTTACAAATTGCTCTGTTAAAGGCCGATCATTGAGCGCTCTCATTCGCTATGAATTACAACAAAAACATACATTCATTCAAAGGCACCAAATATGGAAACCGGAAACAATGGCAAGATGTGTAAGGTTCGCATACTCGTGGCCTAATGGTGGTGCCACATCAAGAAGAATGCCTCCTCGAGTGGAGGCACGTCGTCCATGTTCTCGATCGCTATTGTTGTGTGTATAGTTATTCTTTGCCCGTTCCAGGAAGGGATCCAATCTTCTCGATTCACTCGAGATTTTGATTGAGGGTATCCTTGGTATTGTGCCCCTGTTGTGGAATTCGATTGCTACTACTCGATTGGCCGAAGTTGAAACTGCGCAATCTTGGGGTGCTATGCCTCAAAGTAATCGTTATTTCGTTTAAACTTCATGAATGTTTAGAGGAACCACACAAAGAACAAACAACACATACAAAGAAGTAGCGGTGGGTTTCGTCACTGCTGCATGAAGTGGATAAAATGGTAACGATCCCAGAAGTCACTCACCCTACATATATTGCGCACACAGTGGCTATTAGTTTATTAAAGCACTAATTGAAGCTAAAATGAATGCTTGAATTTAGCAACAGTAAGTTGAAATTATCAATTCGGATACATTCCAATACAAGTACATTCGAGGGCTGTATGATAAGTACCTGTGTTATGCAAGAATACCTTTTTTACCTTTTTGTTTATTTATTTCGCAATACATTTAATCTTGCGATTTTCCGCAATATTAACCTCTCATGCGGCAATGACTTCCGCGTTTAACGTGAATCATTTTTTGACGTCGACTACGTCTTACGGCAAAGGGAGTCAATTGAAATTCTAAATGTAAGCGACCGTCACGAAATATCGTTACAAATAGAACGCATATCAACTATAAATGCTCGATAAATTTTCAAGATGTTTACATGCAATCGGTTGAAAATTCTCCATATCAATTCAACAATCAAACATTATCCGTTAACAATTTTAAGCTATTGAAAATAACGGTAATAAGAGGTGATGTCTTATAAATTTGTTTTACAGGCTAAATTTAGACCGAGGCTAACTAGACCGAGAAGGTTTTAAATTCAAATGCGATCCATTGCAAATCCGTCCTATTTAGGACGACCAATTCAATTTTCAGAGAGTTGGTTTGATTTGAATTTATCTAGGATATATGCAACATACCTTAGCCTAAAATGCAGCGGCCGGTTACATTTTTCATTGTTACTCATAAAGTAATTTAGCTACAAAAGACGCCCAAGTAGTTATTTGCATGAAAAGATAAGCTTTATAAGACGCTTTTGTATTTTTAACTACGACAAACTAAACAACTATTTTTATTAAAACGAAAACATTCCAGGAATATGGATGTAATGTCAATCTATAAGCACCAAATTTGGTCAATTCGTGGATGTAACTACGTCCCATTCGATAGTATTTTTTATGAAATGCAATGATCGTGCGATTTTTTCCTAATTTTCTGATTTAAGGCAATGCCAGCTGTTTTCACGCTACCCAACACATTTTTTTCTAAGCCATCTTATATAAAACTGCTTTAAAACACCTAAATTATTTTCACATATAATTTATCAGCCGCAAGCTAACCCGGTGCGCGCGTTGCTACGCCTGCAACTAAATGAATGAACAATGGTTGTTTTTTTTAAAAAGAGTTTTTTTTTACTAAGACGGGGTTCAAGCTTCTATCAGAACATTCTTCTCACCCCAGAAATACACAGTTTGTTATTAAGTTATCTAGATAATTCTCGTGTTTGGTTGCAATTTGTGTTTGGAATCTCCATAGAAACATTTCATGAAAACACCCCGCACTCCAATTTTGGTTCCATTTGCTTGATTTGTTCTTCAAGTTAGTCAAGTTAGGCAGAAATTTGTGTTTCATTTGTATGAGAACACTCCCCCCTTCCATAAGAGGGAAGGGGTCTCAAACAACCATAAGAATCTTCCCCAGCCCCAAAAACCCCTGCATACACATTTTCACGCCGATCGGTAATACAGACAGATTTTAATATCTTGTATCTTCTATCTATCTATCTTGTTCTATCTTAGATATATATAAAAATGAAATGCTGTCCGTTCGTGAACGACACAATGGATTTACTTGATTTCTTTTTTGATTGATTCATCTTGGCTTCCAACAGGTTTATGTGAAGAAAAATATAGAAAAAAATTACTGGAAAATGATTTTTTGTTTTATAAAAACTCAATTGTGATTTTATATGGGAATATCATAATATGATAGACCGCTATCTTTCGATTTGTAATGAGGAACCTTTGGAAACTATTATGATGGCTTCGTATTAACCAAAAAAAAAAACATAACGAGAGAGGAGAGAATCACTGATTGCTACTTAAGCCCTTTTGAAAAGATATACAAAAAAAATTATAATACATTTGAGTCGCTTATTTCGCAATTTTTTACGGGGTTGTCGGAATTTGACGCGGTTTTCGTTATTCATGCGAGTAGATACACTCAGCCAAATAATCTTAAGAATTTCATTAGGTTCATCTTATGAACGATGCTTTGGAATTTCATAAGGCTGACTTATGAATAGATTTTGTTTCACACGGCGTTGTTCTTGTACGCCTTTACGCTTTCCCGATTACAAGTGTTGATATACACTGGTGGGCAAGTCACTGGACCCATAACCCCAACGTTCAAGGTTCGAATCCAGGTTGCTCCATATCTTTATTTTTTCAACATCATTATATTTCATAAGATACATTTAGGAAATTCATACTGAATTCTTATAGCAAATGATCATAATGCAATCCTATGAATATCGAAAGTTTATTTCGCTGAGTGTACCGTTCGCTTAAATTTGATCAAAAACGCGTCTCAAACCTAACTTTTCTCGCTTTTTACGAAGTTTTTGTAAATTACGGGTTTTTTCCTGAATTCAGGAATTTATTCGGTTTTTAAGTGGTTTGTTTTTACATCGCACTCACTCCTGTTTAAAAAGTAACTTCAGCGTAAACGAATTATAACGTGTAGATGCACGTATGAACTGAAACGTTTGTATTGGTGACACCTTGCAGCGAGATGTAAATTCTCGATCAACAATAGAATAGGGCCTATCAACATTTGTAAACAAACATTTCCGAGCCCTTTTAACGTAGGACTACGTTTCTCTTTTCTATACCGGGTGCCGTTTCAAAATTTTGAAAAATGAGAGCGTTACGCAAAAGTGAAAGGTTTTTGAACGCTTATAACTCTCGTTCGACTAAACAGAATGACTTCATTCATACACCATTTGATCATAAAGACTCACAAATTTTTCGCATTGAAATTTGAAAGAAGTTCAATTACTATAAGTAGTTCAATTTTTCATTTGAAAATGACCTTTTTTTGCTCCCATACAAATTTGGACATCAACAGGTTGAAAAATGTGTTTTCCCTAGCAAGGTCATAGGAAACGGGTAACAAATGTCTTCTTCTTCTTCAAAATAAGTTTACTTTGTTGCCGGTATCTGATCTTCAATTGTGACATCGAATGACATCATATTTGCGCTACGCTCTGATTGGTTCATACTGCCACAGTAACCGTGCCAGCAATTGTGAAACATGTGGGAACGACCAACCAATCAGTTCTCGCTGTGCATCCGTATGCGACAGACGTGTTCGGCGAGTACGTCGATGGAAAACGCCGCCAGAAAACCAGAATCATCCCACGTCACTTGCAGCTGGTCATCCGCAACGACGAGGAGCTGAAATTTATTTACTCCGATGTGACCAGCACAGAATGGTATCCTGCCAAACGTCCAGCAGCCCAAGGAAGGTGCACTGGCAAGCAGTCGTTGCTCAGCAAATCGTTTGGGTAGATTGCTGTTGGTGCCGATGCTCCCATCAGCCTCGCTGCGAGAAACATGGCTGCTGAGACAAAATTCCCGAACAACCAAAGTGGAATCGCAAACTATTTCTCCCCCGTCAATTAAACCCGTCCTTTTCAGGACGACAAAATCAGTTTATTATCTTAAGAGTTTGTTGGGTAGAATTTTTCTATTGTGCTGTTTGTAATTCAATTACCGCGTCACGGCTGAGCATGGCATTCATTTAACGCTGCGTCCTGGAATGTATCACAAAGAACGTTGAACAACTAACGAACGAAATTCTAGAAGGGCTAATTCGAGCCGAACTGCGACACGTCAGAGACCGACCATGTGGTTGATTTCTTTGTAGTTCCTAGTTGTGCATAACGGATTAGTTGCTGACGGTAGCAAGTAAATTATACATACATATTTCTGTTAAGAGAATCATCCATCTAGCGTGCACTAATTGAAACTAATTTTTGTGGCACAATAACTGAAGTTCGTCCCCTTTGATGCAATTTGTATCACATTGACTTCGTTGGTACCGCCTTCTTTCGTGAAATACCATCCGACGCCATTACCAGCTCTTAGCAGAAAATTTGATTCAGTCTTACGGTAGCGGTAGTGCTGTACAGGACCAAATCTGCTGTAGGCGAGCGAGCACACTGGAGGATGCACTGGCGAGCAGTACTCATCCAGAAAGGTTGGTGCAGTTGGCTGTTTGGGCCGATACACCCATCAATTTCGTTGCTAGAAACAAGGTTGATTATGCATACGAGTTGATGGGAAAAAGCCACTCGTGAGAACAACGGGACAAGAATTATCCCACGTCACTGCAGTTAACCACCCGCACCGAGGAGGAACTGAACCAAAAAACCAATAAGAAACCCCAAGTGTAATCGCGAACAAAGTTTCTTTTCCGTCAACTATATCCGTCCTTTTCAGGACGACCAAATCAGCTTGCTTATTAAAGAGTTTGTCTGGTTGAATATTTCTCTTGTGTTGTTTGAAATTTCAATCATTCGATAGGAATCAAATAATTTTGAGAAAGTGAAATGTCGCAGCATATAGCTGCAAGTATGTGGTTCCATATTTATCTTCTACGTGTTAAAGATTGTGGCCCTCTCAACCATTGTAGAAAATACAACCAGAGCCGTATCATCATTCAAACCAAACGGTCCTTTTTAGGACCACTAAATGCTTTCTAAAGAGTAAACAATAGAATTTTCTTACATATTGACTTCCCAATGCTGGTCTATCGTTCAAACAGCACTATTTCGACCTAGACGTCTATCGGCAATAATAGACTTTGAATACCCAAACAGACCACAACCATCTGCAGCAAGGTTTAAACTCAAACCGCCTTTCGATCATGCTGCCGGGAGAGCTAGCCAAACTCGAGGTTTCCGAGCGAACCGAAGCCGTGGTCAAGTAAACCAGCTTCATGACGAAATGAGGTGGTGGCAGAAGCTTTTCCCTTGGCACTACAAGGTATATTACGTGATATAGAGTATCTTGATATCATATGTCATACATATTATTTGCACTGGAAGCAAGATGTATGAATGTAGATACCAAGACAGACTATATCAATAAAGGTTGTAGTTCGAACGTTTAGTGTATAGGAATTAGATTTGGAAGGAAACCTATTTCGGCCACTCTTAAAACAATCAAGCGATTCAGATTGCACATTGCTTCGTAGTCCTACGTCAACTTTGCGTACAACCCCATTGGGCTGTCCCTTCTAGTTTTTCTCTTAAGCCATAGGCCGCCCACGCAAATCAATACCATAATCATGTAGGGAAAAGTTTTTTCATACGCACAGAAAAAAATTATTAATTTTAACAAGCTAGTAAAATATCCCCTCGTTTAAATCCAAGCTAAAGGAGGCGTAAACAACGAAATTGTTTGCAACTTTTCATGTGCCACACAGATAAAAAGAAACATTGAATTTTCTGCGTTATCTAATGCACATAAAGGGACTACTAGATTTGCCAGAATATAATGGGATAATTCATGTAAATTTAAACCAGATAACGCCTGAATCCAGCCTGTTGTATGAAAGATTGCCAATATTGTTGTATGGCACATGAAAAGTTGCAAACAATTTCGTTGTTTACGCCTCCTTTGGCTTGAATTTAAACGAAGGGATATTTTACACGCTTGTTAAAATTAATTATTTTTTTCTGTGCATACAACAATATTGGCAATCTTTCATACAGGCTGGATTCAGGCGTTATCTGGTTTAAATTTACATGAAATATCCCATTATATTCTGGCAAATCTAGCATTCCCTATATGTGCATTAGATAACGCAGAAAATTCAGTGTTTCTTTTTATCTGTGCGGTGATGCTATAGATATGAGTGTGTAGCCTATGGCATGCGAGGAAAAGGCTCAGAAGTGTTTGTTTACAAATGTTGATACGCCCTATTCTATTGTTGGTCCGGAATTGGAATGAAGGCCAATAGAAAGTGAAGGTATTAGTTTAAGTCTTCTGTGTTGAACTGACAGATGTGTAATTACGTTTTTGGTTACATTAGTATCGTTCGCCGTGTGTTTAATATTGCATCAGGAACGTGAAAACAACGATATTACTAGAAATTAAAATGACACTAATTAAGTTGCGATTTCAGTTAATTTCAATTAGTATTGTTGTACAATGCCTCCAACTAGACATAATAATATCGGTCGGCTGCTAGCTCAGCAAACTCTCGAATGAGACAAAGCGACGATCAGCGTGCAACTCAAACTGAATTGGGTTGACAACGGATTTCACGGGCTCGAATAATGTTGAGTGGAGAAGAAAGCGCAGCTGAAAATACAAGCGATAGAGTTAGAAAAAAGCGTAATAGGCAATTACCAGAAATATTTGGTAACAATCGTGCCCAGCATACCCTTATAAAACGATTACGAAGGCATCCGTTAAACGAATCTTCAACGTGCTGCCTTTGGTTGATGACAATGCGATTATATCAGTCGCCATTGGATCAATGAGTGTAGTTTGTTATCATTGTAATGCATTGAAGTTCCCAAATGAAACATCAGAGCCTTTGCGCTCATTGGTGTAGGAATCAGGAAGTGGTTCTAAATATTTTCTGCAGAACATCCAAAGTTATTATGATTGTTTTCAAATGACTTCATTTGGTGCAACGCACACAATAATATTTAAAAGTTTTCTTGGTAATTGAACCTTACAGAGTTTAAAAATTTAGTATATTATGAAATTGTGAAACCGTCTACGTTACAGGTCAAATTTACCAAAAAGCGAATTCAATGTTGCCACCGACAGACGCAGACCATAAATCTACAGATTTATTTCAAGCGAGATTCACTCAGTAACATTATTCCACCATGAAGCGGGATATTGTAAAACAATTGCAAGCGATGCTTCATGAGCCCAATGGTTTGATTCAAATTTTCAAGACTACTCTAGATCTAACCCAGACAACCAAAATGCACGTATATTGAAAGTTGTCTTAATGATATACGAACATATATGTAAGTACACAAATCGTATAGAATGCAAAAAATGTGGCTTATACGTGCAAAAGTGGAGGCCATATACGTACAAACTCCATTGTTTCCTTAAACGAGTTGATTTGATATTGTATGCGATTGAATATGTAATAACAAATTCGATTTAAAAAGGTTAGCGATGTATACCCGATTTAGTTTGTGACGCAGTACGATTAATAAATGACACATCGTATAGAAGTCAGAAATTTGCACTCTTTACGATTTAACTTAAACATAATACGATAAAAGGCACAATTAATAGCGATTTTGACTAAAAATATGGGAATATGCGATACTATTTGAACATTGTTATACGACTTGTGGTTGTCTGGGAATGCCATCTAACAACCATAAGCTTGCGATTCGAGCTAATACCTTCTCCAATTTGCCAATAAGTAGTTTAATTGTAAGCAGGACAACGTCTGCTGGGTCAGCTAGTATATATATAAAAACCACATGTCCACCAAAATTTGTGTTTCATTTGTATGATAGCACCAACCTCCCCCACCCTCCCCTCCCTTCAACAGGGGAAGGGGTTTTGAACTACCATAGAAACATTTTTTACCTCCAAAAACCTCCACATTCCTAATTTGGTTCCATTTGCTTGATTACTTCCCGAGCAATGCAGAAATTTGTGTTTCATTTGTACGGAAGCCCCTCCTCCTTCCTTCCAGATTGCGAAAGAGTCCAAACCACCTTAGAAACCTTTATCTTCTTCAGAAACTTCCACATGCCAAATTTGGTTCCATTTCCCTGATTAGTTCTCGAGTTATGCAAGGATTTGCGTTTCATTTGTTTGGAATCCCCCCCTTTCAGAAAGGGGAGGGGTCTCAAATCAACATAGAACCATTTTTTGTCTTCAAAAACCACCACATGCTAAATGTCGTTCCGTTTGCTTGATTAGTTCCCGAGTTATGCAGAATATTGTGTTTTATTTGTATGGGAGCCCCTTCTATTAGGACGGGGAGGGTTCTCAAGCTACCATAGAAACCTTTCTTGCCTTTGACTTGTGCTTCACTAAATGGAGCACCATACTGCAAAAGATGAGTGTTGTAGGTTAACGTTTACCCCGTGCTTGGAATAGGGTATTGGGATGCGTTCCCTACCATTGTATAGATACAATCATGAAAACATTTTAATTCACTCCAAACAAGTTCTGTTTCTTTGCTTTTTGTTAACATGAGACATCTGAAAAATATACATTCGAATCTTATAAATTTCCATTGTAATTAATAAAAGAAGCCACAGTTGGGAACATAGGAAAAAATATGTGCCTAACATTTGGTCTACGGCTTTCTTGTTAAATCATAGTTATTTTGTGTATGGAAAACAATGAGTTTATAACGTGTGACTATTGTCTGTACATTTAGGCTGCATAACTCGGTTTATCGGTTCAATTTGGCCAATGTTAGATTATCCGAGTATCGTGGTAATAATCAGTTCAGCTTAACCAGTGAAGTCATGATGTCTAAAAAGTTGAGGAAATCAAAATTTACGCGGAAGTGAGCTACTATAAATTGATTAATAATATCTCAATTGCTTTGAAATACATTGTTCATCATGATAGCATCATGATTTTCTTGATTATAGCTGAATAAATGACATATTTAGTACATACTTAGGCCGAATGAAGGAACTAGGCTAATATTAAGTCCCGTTACCCTAACATTACCTTGCAAATTCTTACCAATCGGCATACAGTGGTGGCTAAAACAATTTTAGTTTTATCTTCGTTGCATACCTTGACCATTGTGTACAATTAACAAATGGCTACCGTCACGAAAAATTGTAACACCTGACGCTAATGACTCGGTCATTTCTAGATTTTGCTCATATCAACTGGAGATTTTTACAACTGTCATTTTATTCACTCAATTAAGGAAAGGTCCATTAATTATGTCACGCAGTAAGGGGAAAGGGGGGGGGGGGGGGGTTTGGAAAAACTTGACAAACTCTACAAATAAAAATGAAGGTCCATACAAAAAACGTGACAAAGGAGTGATGGGGGGGAGGGGGGTATAAAATGTCACTTTTTGCGTAGCATAATTAATGAACGTACCCTTACAACTAAGAGATGAATATATTTCGCGTACATATTCATCAATCGGCGTTGGAGAATGTTGAGTTCCGACAAGTATCAAGAAATTCCCTATAACGGACAATCAGTATCAGTTCGATCAAGTGACACGTACGGACGTGTTTTTCGCTCTCTCGCAGTAAAAGTTTTTTCCCCGTTTTTCCCCCTCGCCCGCTTTCTCGCGATTGCGTGTTTGGTTCGCGATCTATCGCCTGCGCTTGCTCATCTTCTGGTGGTGGCAAACAGAAAAAAGTGCTGCAAAGTTCGGAAAAATTTCCCGCTCGACTTATTGCTGTGGCAATGGGTCGAAAAAATCGACCAACGGCGACATTTGCTCCCGAATCATTACCGCAACCGGGCAGCTCCAAGCGGCTGCGCCACGATGATGCCGATCCAGTGGATCGTAACGCTCGTCTTCTAGCGAGCAATCAATTTGCCGTGCTTCCGGTACAGGAGGTGCCAAAGAAGGTGAAGGTTCCCCCGCTCTTCACCACATTAAAGGACATTGCTGCACTCAGGACCGAGCTTGCAGCTATCCAAATTCATCCGCAGTTCAAACTGTGCAGTAATGGCACTAAAGTGATGTGCTCGACGAAGGCTGACTACCGTGCTGGCGGCGCTCACCTAGTCGCGAAGAAACACGAGATCTACACTCACGACGCGCCCGGAAGCAAGCCAATGAAGGTGATTCTGCGTGGCCTTCCGGAACTCACTCCGGAGTCATTCTTTGAAGAGCTGCAAGCGGTGGCACTAAAGCCTCAGAAGGTGTTTCCCATCAGGCGCCAGCAACACGGAAACTACCGGGACCAACTTTATCTGGTCCATCTCGAGAAGGGATCCGTCACGATGGCGGAACTGCTGAAAACACGGGCCCTTTTCGACATCATCGTTGAGTAGGACCGGTATCGTCCGAGACAGCACGAAGTGACACAATGTGGCAACTGCCTTGCGTTCGGCCATGGAACTCGTAACTGCCACATGAAACCGCGCAGTGGCAAGTGTGCCGGAGCCCACAGTACCAACGATTGTGCCCCGATGGAAGAAGGTGCGCTACTGAAGTGCGCAAATTGTGGCGCAAACCATGAGAGCAGCAATCGAACCTGCCCAAACGTGCTGAATTTTTGGCGATCCGCAAGAAGTCATCCAACAAGTCTCGGCCTGCTCAACGCAGTCCACCACCTCCGATGAACGAGGAGAATTTCCCGTCGCTTCGGTATCAGGTGCCAAACCTACCGCCGATCCCATTAAATCACCGCCAAGCAAACCGCCCGTCAGCTTCCGTTCATCATCGTTTCGCGACAGCCGCCACCGCCCCCAACCCGACTCCTCCTCCAGGCTGGGGCAATCCGAGTCGCCGTACCTCCACGCAACCACCCGTCGATTGATAGCTCTACGACTCGAATCAAATGGTCGAGTTCGTGCAAGAGCTTTATCGCCAACTACGTTCCTGCCGCTCCAAGGAGGAACAGCTCAAAGCCGCCACATCCGTGACGATGACGTTCATTATTAAGTATGGACCGTAAACACACCATACATCAAATTGACACGTAACGAAACAGTCGGTCGGTGACTTCTTTAACAGGAACGGCCATCGACATCGCCATCGTCACCGAGACACGCCTCAAACCGGAAATCAGCATATTCATCCTAGGATACCGGATTGTGCGACTGGATCGTAGTGGCTCTAGTGGAGGAGGAGTTGCGATCGCCCTGCGCTACAACATCAACTGCCATCTGCTTCCGAGTTTTCAGCTGCAGTCCACCGAAGCCATCGGAATCGAGGTCGAAACTGTAATCGGTCCAATCACCATCATCGCGGCCTATTGTCCCAAGCAAGCCAGCACCAACAACGGCACAACAACGGCCCTACGAAACGACAGCCGTAAGCTAACTTGGAGGCAGGGGCAGTTCATCATCGCCGCTGACATGAATGCGAAACACGAAATCTGGGGGAACACCCGGCGGAATCGGAACGGAATTATCCTACAGGAAGACCTTGAAGAGGGCCATTACACCGTCCTGGGCCCGGATACTCCCACCCGGTTGAGCAGATCCGGGGTCCATTCGACAATCGACATCTTCCTTACCAACATGGGGAACAATATCGCCCAGCCGATCGTACACCAGGAGCTCAGCTCGGACCACTATCCGGTGGTGGCCGAAGTTGGCTTCTCGGTCAACCGGCATCAAATCACCAGACGGAACTACCATCGCGCCAGTTGGGAGACACGTTGATGACAACATCGATTTCGACATGCACCTTGATTCGGTTGATGACATCGAACGGCAGCTGCAGAGCATCGAGCAAGCGATCTCCCAGGCCCGGGAGCATCATGTACCGGTGATTGATCAGGTGAGTGACTCTGTAGCCATTGATAGACCCATTAAAGAACTGATTCAATTGCGCAACGCTACCCGAAGGCAATATCAGCGAACTGGTTTGCCTACTTTGAAAAGTCATTGCAATCGGATGACTAAAATTATTAAGGCCAGAATGATGGACCTCAGAAACAACAATTTTTCCGACAAATCGGTCTCTCACAGTTGTGCTAGCCGTTCTGACAGTTGATCCAAAATTTTAGAAACCCAGCCAATGGCCATTCCTACAGGTTTGATCTGATTGATGGCAGCTCCATGATCGATTGATAACTCCTGCATAGAAAGGCTGCTGAGATAAGCTCAACACTTCGTCAGCTCCCATAATCTCGAACAAAACATCGTCAGTCCACACGAACCTGCCGTTAACGCGCTTATTACTAACATCCATTTAAGCCCCAACGATTTCACAGAGGAGATGGAGATCTCAGCTGACGAATTGTTGGCTTATATCAAAGAACATGAAGCCCCAGGTTTCGATAACATCTTGAACTTGGAGCTCAAGCAATTAACATCCTCAAACGGAACAAGTCTGTTTCGAAATCATCTGCCATGGCACTTCTCGACATCGAGAAGGCCTTTGATAACGTGTGGCATGATGGCTTGGTGTACAAGCTGCATCAATACAATCTTCCCATCTTCCTGGTGAAGATAATCAAAAATTATCTGACGGACAGGACATTCCGTGTTTTGCTGCAAGGTGCAGTTTCTGATGCACAGGAAATCTCCGCCGGTGTTCCGCAGGGAAGTATACTAGGTCCACTTCTGTTCAACCTATTCACCTCAGACATACCCCCGCGCCCGGAAAATGGATCTCTGTCGTTGTTCACCGATGTATCAGTCGTCCACAATGGTAGGGTAACAAGAGCGCTTACAGCGAAACTGCAGCGAAGCCTGAATGTTCTGTCAGAATATTTCACCGATTGGAAGATCTGTATCAATGCGGCGAAGACCCAGGTCATCCTATTTCCACAAATAAGACTAAACAACACAACGGTGGAATGGGCCAAATCAGCGGTCTATCTTGGCGTTACAATAGACAGCAAGCTTATTTGCAGGGAACAGGTTGACAAAACTGTCACAAAGTGTAACATTCTGTTGAAGCTACTGTACCCATTGATCAACAGAAGGTCTACATTATCCCTGAAAAACAAGCTTGCTGTCTACAAGCAAATCATACTTCCAGTCATCGAGTACGGCATGCCAATCTGGGAGAGTTGAGCTAAAACACATCACCTGAAACTTCAGCGTGTTCAAAATAAGTTCCTCAGGATGATCCTGAACACCCCTCCGAGGACAAGAACATCTGAGGTCCACCGTCTGGCCGAGACAAAAATACTCGACGATCGTTTTAGTGAGTCTATCAATCGGTACAGAGCACGCTGCTTGACATCGGATCACCATTCGGAATCTGGTTCCCCACCCATAGGATTTTCAAATTGTAGTCTTAGTTGTAGATTAGGTAGGTAATCAAATCTTAAAACTAACAATGCCCCAAGGGCTGAACTTTAAAGGTTGCTAAAACAAAAAGAATATCAAACATATAAAACACATAAAACATTTAAAACAAAGCTGAAGAACCCACTGCACAGTGGTCCAGTAAGCTACTTTAGGCGGACATGAGGTTTTCAATGGAAATTTGTGGTATTAGAGCTTTGGTTACTTCTGAGAACTTGTTGCAAACTAATTGTACTACAATTTGTATGAAATTATTTTTTTCTTGCATTAAACGCAAGAGTGGCGTATACTCTAACTTTTTTATTAGCCAATATCGTAAGATGATATGTTGAGCAAAGTTCTAGAAATTGTTATTATAAAAAACTTTGTAGAACATTTTTTTTGTCTAGCTTCAAAGCCTACTGCGATAATTCCGAATTTTAGTAAATAATCGTTTTTCGACTAAAAGTCATGCATTTTTAACTTTAACCAGCTTGCTATGTTCTACAAAGTTGTTTGTTTAGACATTTGCTACAATTTGGCTGAATACTCCTTAGTTGTATTTCTTCTTGTTTTCATTTTATAGTCAACTTTCAGTTGAATTTACGCCACTATAGGCTAACAACATGAAATGGAGCACCTGAAAAAATATGGCATACCATGACTTGATTCAACACACCTTAGAGTACGTTTAAGGAGAATTTGGGAGAGATGATATTTTTCTATCTTTTTTAAAGCGACTTTCTGTAACATACAGTTTTCAATAAAAACATACGTCGGGAGCTCAAAATAGAATCAAAGCAAACACACGGAATCGCATGGCTATCTCTATGTTCGGTCTATGACAATTACCACGTGGTTTCATAGAAAAACAATAGATGTGTAAACGTCTGTTTCTACCAAATAAAAAGTTAGATTTTGTATTTTCCGTGAAAGTAGGGGACACCCTAATTTTAACCAACATCAAAAAATAGACCTTAGTGATACAAAACATGTTGTACAACATCAGCACAACAACAAATTTCAAGTTTAGGTGCTGAGAGCATGTTTCCTCTTAAATTCGTGATCTGGACCATGAGTGCGTGCCATTGGACTTATGAGATGGATCTGAGTGATCTTTTCAAACATTTAGGGGCTCATTAAAGTTTTCACTTCACGGTGAAATCGAGTGAAAACAAGAAACGCTGTTACGAATGTCACCCAAGTAGAAAAGTATGAAAGATTTCATTCGAGGTAACAATTAGTGAACTCGATGTTACCACGACACCATCACGCCACCAGGAAAAGTGACGCAAACCATGGGTTTTTCTGAGGCCTACTACGATTTTCCTTTACCATCACTTCTGCAGGTTCATTTTTGATCACGGTGATACTAACAATAGCATAAAAAAAGTGAGGTGATGTGCAAGTGAAGTGGAAGTGATGAAGGTGACAAACGTAACAAGCCCATAGTGACATTCTCAAATTGTCTAATGAATTTTGGTATGTTGATGAAGCTATCAAGAACTTCTATGAAAGCAACCCCAGAAAATCATGGAAACTTCATGTACAGAGATTTAGAAATGCCTAGAAATTCGAAAGGAATATTCTGGGAGGATTTTCAAAGTACTGAAGGAACTTTCCAGAAAATCTGAAAAATAATTCCAAAATTTCCTTAAGTATCAGGCCCTTCTTGGCTAGTTCAAGCAAGAATATCTAAGAAATTCAAAGTTCAGGAATAAACTTCCTCGATGTTTTAGAATGGAAACTAACCTAGTTTATTTAGTTCAGAAGAACTTTGAAGTTTCGAAGTTTCCACGATGTTCAGAATAGGATTTATAAAGGTTCCGAATAAAGAAATTCCTTCTCAAACTTCTCAGAATATACTCAATCGTTCGTATCTGAATATGAGCTGAGACATATTCCTTATGGAAAATACAATTCTGTTTCCATCTCACACTCGTTTAACAGATTTGATTTGCTCATTCAGGCGATCGGTTAATGACCTATGGCATGTCGGTTAGCTTTCAAGAGGAATCCCAACAGTTCAGTTAGGAATGTGGCGAAAGAAACTGAATCTTACTGAAGAACTACACACGTACAAAGGTCCAAAAAGGAGCCTAATCGCGATGAACTGCAGATCAAGTAGGTAAAACACGTACCGAGCTCTACACCCAGATGTTGATGAAACCACAATGTCTCGTTATGGATGATGAAACGTATGTAAAACAGACTTCAGCAGCTTTCGGGCCTCCAGTTTTTACTGCTCATCATCAATTCGATGTCCCAGAGGGACGTTGAAAGCAGAAGATGTCGAAGTTGCCAAAGAATATGATTTGGCAAGCAATTTGCTCGTGTGGAAAGCGGGGCACCCCGGTGGCGACAACTGGAACGGTCTGGCCATTGTGTACTTAAGAATGCCTCCGAAAGCGTCTACCTTCCCGCTACTGAGAAGACTCTGACGCTTCTGAGAAGAGGGCTGAGCTGCAAGCAAACCGGCAGGTCCACGGGATGGTAGAGGTCTCCATCAGATGATGAACAACCAATACCACCTAGCCCCGGACAGGCAGCGGGGACTTCTTGGGATGTGGGGGGGGGGTGTACTGAGCGGTAGTTGGACTCTGTTGAGTTTCTTTAAAGACCCAACAAATATCAAAGCAGCCCTGACAATAAGAGCGACCTCTCGCTTTTTAAAACACACTTAGAAATTATGTATTTTACACGAGACCTAATCCATGTTTGTAAATAGTCGGGGAACGGAAAGTCGGAGAACGCGTAATAGTCGATGGACGTAAAGAAAGATTTCGTGTGTGAAGTTATGTCTTCTGGAAGCAGCACATACGCAGTTCCAACAAGATGCGTTCGGTTGAATTTATTTTCTCATCTCTTTCACATTCTTATGCTGAGACGCTTGCATGTGTCGGTCTCAGGGACAAGAAATTTACACGAGATTTTGTTGAGTGTGAAGCCTGCGAAAACAGGTAACGATTGGAAACTCGGGATGGCCGGCACTTTGCAGACATCCCCGACGTCAGAACCTACTGAGGCGCTAACATCGACCGGACCTGCCTAGTGATGGTTGAATGCTTAAAACTCTCCGTAGTGAACAACTTTCGGTAACAGCGCCTGCCACAGTACGCTGCGCGCTGTCCGGAAGAGAACCAACGGCGAAACCCCTCTCCAGGACTGTTGGAACACCTTGAAAACAGCTCTCAGCGGCCGTAGCGGAGAACGTCTTAGGTTATGTGGAACAAGGCGGCGGAACGAGTGGTTCGACGAGGTATGTCAGCAGGTGTTGAATGAGAAGAACGCAGTGCGAGCACTTATGCTGCGTCAAGCTACCGTCATAGTGTGGAACGATAGATAGAAGCGGCGACAACGAACCCAACTCTTCCAGGAGAAGAAGCGCCGCCAGGAGGAGGGTGTGAGGGAACTGAACAGCTGCACCGCTCATGAAACGTGAAAGTTCTACCAGAGAGCTCAACGCATCCGCAGTGGCTTCGTGTCGCGAGCCGAAATGTGTCAGGATAAGGATGGAAA